>JAHWFO010028035.1:573942-609000 GCA_023313115.1 Rhysida immarginata | reverse complement strand
GAGAGAGAGAGAGAGAGAGAGAGAGAGAGAGAGAGAGAGAGAGAGAGGTACACTATCACTTTCCACTTTGATTTTTGATTAATCATGGATGCGCATTTCAATCACTATGCATGTATACAAATGTACACAATTTTTTTATTTTTCAAATACAATTTTAATTTGCTTTATTTAAAAAGCGTAATTAATTTTTGTTGATTTAATATTTATACTCTCAAAAACAGACTATTTCACCTATTTGTTACTATTTACTATAAGAAATGATATGGCACTTAATGATTTTGTTTTCCATGAGTGTATTATTGTATGCGTGAAGAGTGCCATATGTCTGGATGCTTGGCTTCTATTGTAGAATAGTGCCATGCATCATTTCAGCATCCTCCCTGCTTCAGAATTCCCCACTACATAGCGGTTGTGAATTCGGCGGAAGGAGAAGGAAGGGGTTACAAGGTAAGGGGACTAATAGCATGGACTAATTTTGAAGAAGATTGCATGGCGATTAAAATGTGCATCGATGATTACTAAAAAATCAAATGAGGAAGGTGATAGTGTACCTCTCTCTCTCTCATAAGTAATTATACACAGTAGATAAAGTGTTTGCTTTCTCCTCTTAAACTATGTCAAGGTCAGAAAATTCAAATTTAGCCAATCAAAATGACTGAAATCAATTGTAATTCACTCTGATTGGGTAATTTTGAGTTTCTTGATTTTGACATAGTTTTCTTATGCTGGATGGAGTGCAGGCATTGAGAAGAAGGATTAACGATGCAAAATTTAAAAAGACATGAAGGTCACTTAGATATTCTGTGGGTGACAAAAGATTCAAGGTGCACATATAGAAGTGCATTGACATTGTAAAAAAAAAAAAAAAAAAAAAAAAAATCTCTATCCTAGAATCAGACGTATATTTTTAAAACTTGAATTTAAAGCTGTAACTTTGTAATTTGAAAACATGAGCCTGATGAGTGAAATATAAGAGAGAACCAATAGCTAACTTCTAAAATACAAATTTGAGAGAGTACCTTCAATGGAGGAATTATTGTACTTTTATGCAAGGGGTTTTTATGAATATTCCATTTCCAAAAAAGCAAAACCATTTTCGAATATGGAAGTCAAATTTGAAATGTGCAATAGGAACCCCTATTTTTATTAATGGTATATTCAGATTGCACACAACATTTGAGAACAATAACTGACAAGGGAGGCGTAAGAACGCTCATAGCAGATGTCGCTCCAAATTGGTGTGGAAGTAGATGAAAGGGAGGAGACTTCACCTGCGCAGTAATGCAGCAATGAGCACAAGGTCAGTAAACAGGGTTTTTCGAACATTTTCAGATTTGCTCAACAGACTTATAATGGGAACAAAAAATGCCTTAACTCGGAAACTCCTCGTTATCTGCCACCGATATTTGTCATGCACTCATCCCAGGACCTCATCTTCATGTTTACCAAATGTGGTCAACATAGAAAATTAACTTCCTTTTTTCCGCTCCCTTGTGAGCTTGTGCTTTATTGTAACTTGCGCATTTTGTGGACAAAGTGGTAAATGAATGTTCCTGCTGCCTTCAAAAAGCAAAATAATCATGCCGAAACGGACCTTCTTTAAAATTTTCTCTTTAACGTGCTTTGTAATTATGGAACTTTTCAATAAGAATTTAGGCATATGATAAACCACTTTTTTGTCATTTTCAATTTCATATGGAAAATGAGCTGCTGCAAATTATCTCAAAATTATTTATCTTTTGACAGTATAAAAAAAATTCATATGATGATACCACATAACAGAGCAAAATGTCTTTTGGTCCACAGAAAATTGAAAGGTAGAATTGAAAGGTTTTTCAAGACCCTAGTTTCTGTGTTTCAATCTAGGGCTGCGAGGTATTTCAATTTCTGGCATTATATGGAAATACTTCTAGAATATTCATTTCTCGTGTAGAAAATCTAATTTGTTCAATGTCATTTTCTTTAATCTACAAGGTGGTGCAAAATTAATATCCAATTTTGTTTTTGTATAACTTTTTTTACTAAATAAAAAAAAATGATTTTGAGTGATGGAATATCTTTATTAGGACCTTTACAATTTTTTCTGTTAAGTGGAAAAGATGACATCCGTCAAGTGGTTGCCGCCAGTGTTGATACACATTTGTACCCGTTTTATCGCATTTTCCATGACTTTCCGCAAGATTTTCGGTGATAACTGTTCGCATTCCTGTTGAATATTCTCTTTAAGGGCTGCGATTGTCTGAGGCTTGTGGGCATACACCCGCGACTTTAAATAGCCCCAAAGAAAGAAGTCTGGAAATCGACGTCGAAATGCATGCTGCGCTAACACCACCGACCGATTATTGGTCAAAAAAATCGACACAATTATTCCACGCTCTTGCGGAGTATAGCGTTCCATTGCTTGTCTGTTTGTATTCTGCAGCTGTCTAGTTCACAAATGTCGAATATGGTTGACGTACGATGCCATTTGCAATAATTGTGCCATCTTCCGATAGAGTGATTAATTTTGCGCCACCCTGTAAAACGCATTAATGGTGTTACTGACGATGACTCACAAAAAGACCAATCTGAAAATGCCGTTGTTTCATGTAAGCATATTCATGTAACGTTATGAAATGGAGTGTTCTCTGTACTGTCCTTCAGAGACCTTGCAGTGTAAAGCAGGAAAGAATTCACAAAGAATTCCTCACTTTGTCAAGGATGTAAATGACAAAGCCTCCGTGTATATTTCTTTCCCGCTATGTACTGGAAAGCTCTATCAACTTCATATTTAAGTAAGCCAAATCAGGTTTAGCGTTATCATGCAGGGTGTCCCAATTCTGGTCTCATTGGAAATATCGATAAAATGTAGAATACACATAGTTGAATAAGTGAAATAATATTATATCCTTTGCTTCAGGTAAAACATTGGATAACTGAATCAACAATATTACACAATGTACACGAGATTTCTGTGCTTGTACGAATGCCTGCAAGGCTCAAGAGAGAGAGCATCAATTTGAGCATTTGCTTTCCTATGTATATTCTCAATCTGCAACATTTTAATATTCCCTACAATATCAGAGTTTTGGGATACCTTATATCAAGCTTGATTTAACTTTTAGTGACCTTTGAAATACATACACTTTAAAGTCTATGATCTTAATTATCAACATATTATATGTATACTACACCATTCATTTCTGCATCAATTTCATCGGCATTTCCGTGAGTGGGAAACAATCGATAATGCCTCGAAAGACCTCCTCTACCGATGTATGCCTTGTCGCACGTCACGCATTTGTACGAACGGGGCTTCGACGTCGTGACACCTGAAACACATTGCAAGGATCATTTATTTTGCAGCAGCAACAACAAAGATTTAGCTACAACGCAATAACACCCGTACCTTGAGGTAGTATCGAAGACGTAGAACTTCGAGAGTTGTCGTCGTCTTCTCCGCTGACTCGGTAATCGGAGTAACCGCCGTCGGAATCGTCGTAGGGTTCGTCGTCAAAATCTAGATGATGAATGCGTTTGTAGTCTTTCACCATGTATTTAGGAGGTTTCGATATGCGTCCGGAACGCGTGCGTGGCCTGTGCTTCTTCTTCGCTTCTTTTTCTTCTCGCGACATTTCTGGCGATTCCATTCTCTCCTCCATATCGTCGAATCGTTTACCCCAGGGTTTACGTGGCCTGCCTCTTCCTTTACCTGCTGAGGACTTGAGGAGGGATGTCTGCGTCGTGGTGTTTCTGGGTCCTTTGGAGTTCAGTTCAGATGGGTAGATTATCCTATAGACTATTCTGGTGTTTGTTGCTGCATTATAGAGTACACTGGTTCCACCGTTGGGGGTCATCTGAGATATCTGTTGTTGCTGTTGTAATACTTGAGCTATCTGTTGTAACTGTTCTTGCGACAACACTTGGGTGGAATGGTAAGTGTTACCTTGTTGAATGATTTGAATGGGGTTCTGGCTGGAGCCTATGGGCGCTTGGGAATTCAATCTATTGCTGAGGCTCGGGGGGACCGATGTGGCCGTTAACACTTTCACCGTGCCTGACGATGCGCTAGCCGAGGAGGAGGAGGAGGAGGAGGTGGTGGTGGTGGTGGCGGCGGCTGCAGCCGTGGTCGTCGTCGTCGTCGTCTCGCTACCGCTCACATCGTAATCGGGCTCCTCCTCCTCCTCCTCCGCCGCCGCCGCCTCGATGATAGCTGCTGCGGCGCTTGTCGATTCCTCCTCCGGGGTCTCCGTCGTCGTCTCGGCCAGTGGCGTCTCATCTAAGTCGGCCGATTGCTCCGCTTGCTCTTGCGTCTCCTCCACGGCCACCACCTCAGGATGTACTCCATGTACCACGGCCACGGCATTCTCAACGTTATCGTACTCCGCACTTGCCTGGTCAAAATCTTCGGTCGCCTCTTGCAGCGCTTGCTGTAAAATATCTGCACTGACCTCTCCATCTTCTTCCTTGGCTGGATTGTCATTAACAAGGACTGTTTCATCATTGCTCAAAGTACTCTCGACCATGAGGACTTGTTGTGGTTCGACCGCCATATTGAATTACGAAGACTAAGTATTAATCTTTAATACTTTGTAATTCGTTCTCGTTTCCGATTCCCTATTTAAAATAATACAATTTAAGGCATAGTATGTCATACATAAAATTAAACGTCACTTATATGTATTTCAAAGGTCAATCCAATCATCTTACAGACACTGAACTACGTCACACATTTCTGTACAAACGCGGGAAGAAATTCAATGTTGGCTGCGATAGCGTCGAGGCTTTACACGCCATCTCGTGGAAGAAAACAAAACTCCGAGGCGGCGGCGGCGGCTTAGCAACCAATTTAACACGCTCCCGTCTATGGCCTTACCGTTGTTTTTATATACTACGTTTTTCTTTTTTATAATTCAACGACAGAATTTTTCCTTTATTGATTTCTTTTTTAATAAATTTAAATTTATTAGATTTTTTGATATTTTTTTTTATAATTAATAATAAATCGATGAAAGCACGAATTGGTTTGTTCTCATCTTCTGTCCATCACTGGACCTATCTCTTCTTAAAATTACCTACAGATTTGAGAAATGAATTGTCTAACTAAAAGCTAGGCCCTCAGAACTAAAAGCAAAAAAAAAGTTCTTTGCTTTTCTAAGTAAAGATGTTTGTAAAGTTTCTATGAATAAAAAAGATCCAAAAGTTCTCGTCGGAAAGATGAATCGTTTACAAAAGGGCGCCATCCTCCCTTCCTGCCTCAAAGTTATTTTTCATTCATTTTAGATTGTTAATTTACGAATTGATTCTTAATTATTTTCCTGTCCACAAAAAAAAACAATGTCCTAGGGTTATTATTGATAGGAATGTGAAATATTTGGATTAGGAAGTCAAAAAGAAACTGTCTCTCCTTACAATTCTGTTCACTGCGATGGGCTTCGCTGCGGTGTTAAGATGTAAAATTCGATAATACTAGGTAACCACAAAAATTGTTGCTGTTTTTATGTTGCCAAAATCTGTGCAGTGAACAGAATTGTGAGGAGAAGTGAAGACAAATGGAGGTATCGAAGGAGATGGTTAGGTGTTGTTTGCTTTAGAACTTCAAGGTGGGCGTGTCGTCAGCAGCATCGAATCGCCGAATGTGTCTTGCGTTTGGGGATGATGCTGTGAATGAACGCACAGCAAGACATTGGTTCCAGAAATTCAGATCGGAAGAATTTGCCATTTCTGATGAACCCCGCAGTAGTCGACCATATTCAGGCCCTGAAAACGGCCAGAGAGGAGGACAGTATTTAACATATGGTGAACTTGCCAGACGGTATCAGGTTTCTGATGAAACAGTTAGACGTCACCTGGGGGTCTAGGCTGAGCTCATCGACAAGCAGTCGATTGTCGACAAGTGTCGATGGTTACGTGGTTAATGACGCATTTGTTCATTTGAGCTAGCATGAACACGACTTGTCTACAGTGTCTACAGAGTCTACAGTGTAGACTTGTTTACTTGTCTACAGAGTCTACAGTGTACAGACTCTACACCGTCGATTTTCTAGTGTAGACTTTGACCATCGACAACTGCCTTAAGAGCAGTCGACTATGCACATTATTGTCTACAATTCAAGAGCAGTCGACTATGCACTTGGGGATCGTTATTTCAGAATTTAGCAACAGATTTCTTATTAAAATCTTTTTTCCTTCGTTTCCGGCCTGCAGGCTAAATACACATAGCTCAACAATACACATTTTCTAAAAATATTAACAAAAACTTGTTTAAAAATATTTACATACAAGAAATACTCTCTTCTGCTACGAAACTTGAACTGTGAAAATAATAATATACTGTGTCTACAAGTATGTGTTTATGTATGTATTTATGTGCATACATGGATAAATTATGTGTTAATGTGTGTAAACTTGTGTATATCAGTGTATATCATCTAGCCATACGTGTGTAAACTTGTGTATAAATGTGTAATATGCCACTTATCGACGGTTAGATTTTGTCGAGATCGACAGCTTGTCGATGAGTTCAGCCTAGACCCCCTGCACAGCCTAGGAAAGACGTACAAGTTGGGCAAATGGGTACCCCACACATTGTCGGAATCCAACAAGAATCGACGAGTGACATACTGTTATTAACTACGAGCTGCTATTAACTGGCCAAACCATCACTGGGGATCTGTACTCCCAGCAGTTGGAACGTGTGCAACAGACATTGCAGCAGAAGGAGCCAGAATTGGTGAATCGCAAAGGGGGTACTCTTCCTTCGTGACAACGCCCGGCCATATGTGGCGCGGGTGGCCAGGGAAACCATGGAGCAGCTTGGCTGGAAAACTTTGTGTCATCCACCTTACTCACCAGATGTTGCTCCAATGGATTATCACCTTTCCCATTCTCTGGACAACCATCTTCGTGGAAAATCCTACACCAATGATACAGAAAATCACGGACTTCTTTGAGTCCAAAACCGGCAAGTTTTACATCCAGGGGATTGATCAACTGGAAACACGTTGGCAGAAGGTGCTAAATGTTGGATTTTCGAGAATTTAAGTTTTGAAAACATGATAATTGCAAGCTAACTGGATATCGTGTATTGAAAAGTCGTAATGAAATTCCAAGGTAGCTGGTAAATAACCATTATGACGTTAACCAAAAACTCTTGACTAAATATCCTTGTTGCTCTATTTGTGGACTCCCTCCCTTATCCATTTATGGAACAGAAAAGTCGAAAAAAAAGAAAACTTTAACATCAATGCATACCCGCCTTACTTAATTTCAATTTTGTTGCAAATTGCATTGAGCTTTCTTATGCGTATGTGAACTGCCATTCAATAAATCAGTTTAGCATAATTGTTATACTTTTGCTGCAACTTGGCAGCGAGTTTTCCTTGTAGAAAAAAAAATACCATACATTAGGACAAATTTTACTTATGGAAGTATTTTAGTAAATTTATTACTTGATGAATTGAATTTAATTTGAATAATTGCTTCTTATAATCTTAATAAAAAAATTAAAATTAAAATTAATGAAATAGTCGAAAATCACTTTTTAAGTCCACAACAGTCAATTTTTGAATCTTCTGATGATTGCCGTAATGAATTTTGAACTGATTTGCACAGCATAGAATTAATCTCTATGATTATTGTAACCTTAAAATATATCTTCATTGTTAGTTCATCTTCGTCGTTAGTTATTCTTATGTCAAATGTTATTTTCAAATTGTTATTTTAAAACTTTTTATTGTTTAATTCTTGAAAAGACGCAAAAACTGAAGAGAGGAGAAGACCATCTCCTGAAAACGTTTTAAAGTCTCTAATCCATCATGTTATATTTTACTCATTGAACTTTAAAATCAATAGCAATTTTCAACTGAGTCTGTGCAAAGCCCTTCAAATGTAAATTATAGACAAATATTCCAATTTTAACCGCATAGTCAAATAATATTTACCACCGAATTGAATGTTATCTTTACATTCAACATTGATGCAACAGAAACGTTTGAAAGATGGTGTTCTTGTCTTTTACATTCCGGTTAATGATGTGGTGATGACATTGTTATCGCATGTTGAATACTGATAACTCACAGGCTGGTCAATGATGAAAAAAAAACAACTCAATGGGTATAATAATTTTGGAAGAAATTTCCTTTTTTGATATTACTTCGTTGTTATAGTTATTTTTATATGTAATCTCCTTATTTTCATTCATTAATATAGCATACCTTATAGACCATAGGAAAGGAAGGAAGATGGCTAAATAGCCGAAACCGGTATGCAGAATCCTTAATGCAACAAATGTTGTTACAAGCAACCATCTATTAAATCAATTCTGTGAATTTAATATTAGAATACTTATATATAATTTATATTAAACTTCCATATGTCTTCAAATCTCTTCAAATCACTTAAACCCGCGAATCGTGATGAAATCAGAAGACTCAAAAATTGGCTGGTGTAGACTTAAAAAAACTGACTTTCAACCATGATCTGTATATGACATATACAAATCATACTTTCAACTATTTCATTAAAGATTTATTTTTTCATTAACAAAGGGACCGCATGGACATGTAATCACGGATTTGGTTGAAATTTTAGGAGGTTAATCTATAACATTAAACAATACCTTGTGTGTAAAAGGATTTGACTCAATAGCCTTTCCTTTCGGAGAAAAAGAATAAAATATTTTACGTTTATTATTGTAGTGGCAGATAAGCTAAGTGGGAAGAGAGGTAGATAAAATACCAGCGGTGGCGCAGTGGTTAACGTCGGGTTCTGCGGATTTACTGGTCTAGGTTCGATTCCTGTAGTATTGAAATTTTTTTAAAATTTTTTTCCCATTATTATTCCATTTTTTTCATGTTTTTGTATGTTTTTATTTTCATTATTATTTGTTTGCACTTTGCATAATAAGATTCACATACATAAGCAAAAATTTTTCAATATTGCACAATATTGTCATTTTTGAAAAAAATTTGTACACTATTTTCACGGATATTGCACCGTGAGAATATTATACAACGCATTTTGCATTTTTTTTTTTTTTGACCTGTGACGTTGCTTATGTATGTGAATGTTACAAAGTGCAAACAAAAAATAATGGCGAAAAACACAAAAAAAAAATTAAAAAATAATGAAAAAAAAATTGCAATACTACAGGAATCGAACCCGGAACAATAAATCCACGGAACCCGATGTTAACCACTGCGCCACCGTTGTTAAGTTGTATACCTTTCTTCCCATTTGGCTTATCTGGTACTACAATAATAAGCGTAAAATATTCTAGTTTTTTCTCCGAAACGAAAGGCCATTGCGTCAAACCCTTTTACACAGAAGGTATATTAATGTTGTAGATTGACCTCCTAAAATTTCAACCAAATCCGTAATTACATGTCCCCTTGTAAGATTAGAGGAAGTAATTATTCAAATTAAATTCAATTTGGACAAATTTTTTGTCTTTTCCCATCCAGATAGTTTTATAAAACTGGTCCACAACTGCGCAATAAAAAAAATCCAATTCTTCAATAACGATCAGAACTTTAGTTGCGTTTTTTTACTCATCATAATGAGCTCTTGAACAGAGGCAATTTATTCGCAAGAAATCCGAGACAAAACGACTGCATCTAACTTTTCTTTTCACGAATGCTCTGTTAAAAAATAATAATAATAATTTTTTGCAAATTTAATGCGAAATTATCATTTTTCTTAAATATTTTCATGTTAATATTGTCATTTTTAAATTACATTCGAAAAAATTAGAGAAAAGCAGCAAATTGTCAGAGTCGCATGAAAGTTACCAAAATAGTGTTTTCTTGGGTATTTATTTCTGTTTCCGACATCTTTGGTGACTTCGTTGTTCGTCCGTTTCTCTTTCTCTTTTCCATTTTGAGATCAAGCTGTTTATTAGAGGCTGTTTCTTTACCTTCTTTTCAGAAATATTTGAATATTAATTAAACGAAATCTTTTGATTTTCTTGACTTTGTATTTTCATTCAAATTAAAGTCGTGTCACAATCGCCATTTTATCCCATTAAAAGTATCGAATAGGATTCGTTATAATAATGGGACGACCTAAAAAGAAATAAAATGTTCAATACTTCAAATATTGATTTGATTAGCAGCGTTTGATTCAGATGAACCGCTCTTTTTAACAGCTGTCCTGGTTCAATAGCTTGACGATCGCAAAGGGCTCAAAACGATGGCGACATCGTCTTCCCTTAACGAGCGACTGCGATGAAGTCTTCATCCTGTGGCCATATTTCTTTGGTGGGACCGTTCTCATCAGACCACATTTTCACTCTCTTACTGGGACTCTTACTGGGACTCAGAATGGACAACTGGGAAAGAAAGAAGGAAAGAGTGCAGATGAAAAATCAGGCGCAAAATATGCATTCGGATGATACACTCTGTCAAGAAAATATAGTCACTCAGAATAAAGCAATAAAAATTTTACTGACATGATTATTTAGCATCTTAGTTTTTTCTTAAGTTAATAAATAAATGCTGGTGATGTGTAAAGAAATTATAAACCCAATATTGAAATAATTTTTAAAAAAATCTTCGAATCAAATAAACCATTAAGGAATGACATAACCAAGTATCGAAAGGCTAAACTAAACCAGTCTCGCGGAACCATATTTTTCAACTGCCCTATGTTAACACTGAAAGTTTCTAATGGACCATAATGATACCATTAAATCACGTACCTTTGAGCCAATTTGAATTTTCATTAAACTTATGTTGTATTCATTCATTCACATCAATCCAAGTTGTTTGATATATTACATGCCATATTTTAGCATTGAAAGTTCCAATGGTTCCACTAAAGGTATATTAATGTTGTAGATTGACCTCCTAAAATTTCAACCAAATCTGTGACTACATGCCCGTGCTTCCCTTGTCAATAAAAAGTTATTGCATTGTTCTGAATGAGTTTATTTTTTCTTAATATAGTGTACGAAATTATGGAAGTATTGGAGTTCGCGGATTTCCCAACCGCAAAACTGAACTCAAGATACTGTATAAAAAGATGAAAGATTCCTTACTCTTGTCACCCCCATCTCGTCCACTAGAAACGGCCATACCAAAAGCTTTTATTAGGAGTGATTTGCGCGCTCAAACGAATCACTGCGAGAAACGTACTAAGTAGAAAACAGTCAAAGAGCTTAACGTTATTTTTACAAAAGCTCACCTCCACTGATTGTGGTTCTTCTGCGTTCCAACGGACGAAATCCGACCAAGAGAGACGGACGACAAAGGCGAAGAAGACGACAAAGACAACGACCGCCGTCACCATTGCCGTCGCGTTCACCTTGCACCCAACTCCCGGTGCCATCATTGTTCAAGTAGATAAAGCTATGGAGAGTTGCCCCTACGATCGCTATCGCTTTTCAATCTCCGACGAACGTAAAATTCCTGTATACACCAACATACTATTTTGCAATAATCAATGCGCGTTCGAGCTTCTATTTTTATTTTAACGAGAGCTTATCGAGAGCTTATCATCTTAAATGTTCGCGATTTATGGCATCTCTAATTTACAGTTGCACTGTATCGACTAAGGTAATTTACGATTTGATTTCTTTTAACGTCTAGTTCGTGTTAACGAAGCCAATCTTGCTAAAACTGATAATCGAGTCTTCGACCTTTGGAAGGGCGGATGTTTCCGTGGTCAACATTCGATATACATGTACCTCCGCTTTGAATCGAAGATTTCACTGCAATCCACATCCCTTGACTCAGCACCCTTCTAAACCTTGGTCCCATTGGATTTCTGCCAGAAGGGTAATGAAGTATCATCTGAACCCAACGACAACGCGAATTTGAAAAGCCATAACGTGGTTTCAGGTTGGCCCTAATTTCGGTTCTCTGACGTGCCGTTTAGCCATCACCTAATGTCCTACAGGCAGAAGGGAGAACTTTCCAGTGAATTAGAACTTCCGATGTCGAACGAGGTGGATGAAACTGTTCATTTGGAATCCAGAAGAGGATAGTAAGAGTTCGGTGTTCTTACTATTATTTCCAGAACCGGTAGACGGAAAAGCTTTTGAAACGTGATTGCGGCCTAATAAGCATTCAAAACATAGCATTATTTACTTATTTGCTGGGGAGTACTATTGCTCATAAACTACAGATCCAAAACTAGATGAAAATGAGCGCGCTATCATTAACAAACGAACTTAAAAAGTTTATGAGTAATTTAAATGTGGAAAAATATGAATGGGTAAATGTATCCTCTTGAGTGACTCTTTCTCGCCCATTTTCTCAAAATCTTTCAAGAGGAAGGGTGTGATTAAAAATTGTTTTTAGACTAACGATGTGGTGTTGCTCTATAGGGTAGCAATCGGAAATTTTTCTCTATCTTTAATAGTTTTCGAGTTAGCAAATGGATGACCTTAAATTTGGGGATCAAAGTCAAATTTGAGTGCGGCAATGAATTCCCCATCCCCCTATTACCTGTAAACCACACCCATCAGATCTCATCTACCTGGCAGCTTTGAGATATTTGCCATGTTACCAAAATTTTTGGACACCCTGCATAATGAAATGTATGGGACGCTCATCTAAAAATGAACACATTGTCCGAGTTTGGGCACAGTTTTCAACGTATTACAAACAATTCAAAATAGGGGACACCTTTAATGTAATATCAAAATGAATAAATATATGACTTAATGAACGAATAATATAATGGTACTCGAGAAGTAATTGAGCAACGGATTTTTTTTTCACGGTAGCGTACACTGCCTTCCCCCCTCTCTCTCTCTCGCTTCGTCGTCTTCCTGTTGCCTCGCTCCTTCCGTAAAGCTTTTCTTTATCCGTTGCTTTTTTCTTTGACTTTTCACTGAGTCTTCCTAATCGTCTCCGATGTCCACGAGGCGACAAGTAGCGTTTCGCTTGACCCTCCTCTTGTCTCTTACTGGAGAAAAAGAGAGAGAGAGAGAGAGAAAGGTCGAGGGACTTGTCCTGAAGATGAACGACCAGAGAAATCGAGTGGCATGTCCATGTCGATGTAGCGGAGTCCTTGTTGCGTCTCGACGTCCAGGTGCAGTCACGCTAAACTATTCCCCTGGCAGGGACCGTTGTCAATCGGGGGATTTGTGCACGCTGGACACGGCATGAGGCCGGCAAACGAAAAAGCTGCGAGGCTTGCATGCTCCTTCGGCGACCCTTTCTCTCGACGGCGAACACCGACACAGGAACCTATGTCGAAAGCAGGTGAGAATAGGTTGTAAAAATAAATAAATAAATAAACTTAGTCGATTATATCGAGGAAAACATACCAGTCTGCGATTGATAGGCGGGCGAAAGGAAACAAACTTTACTCTTTTTTTTAATGATCGTCTTTAACGGAAAAAGCACTTTTTCCTTTTCTAATTACAGAACATTTACAGAGAAAAGAATTCTTATTTGTTCGCTGCAATTAAAATATAATTAATTCAATTGCATCCACTGTAGTTTTTTATTAGGTATTAATTTATGTACAGGGTCATGTTGTTTATTATATGAATTTTAATTTATAGTTTCATTTAAAACAACATTCATTTCATTACGGATATTTATGCTATCTTCGGTGCCTTGTTCTATACTATCCTATAAACTCCAATGTTCTACATGTCCATACTTTTATACACTGACGCTCAATTGAAAGTGGGCACTTTCGATTTTAGAGTTTTATCGAATATCTAGAAAAATACTTGAAGAGTTATCCTGAAACTTGAGGGGTGTAAAGAGCATATTGCACTTCATATATTTCAGCGAAGGTTTTGTCCCCAAGGCAAATAGGTAACCAGTAACAAATTGAGCAAAAAAATAATGTTTGGGATCACCCTGTAAAAAATAATGGTTGAAATGCATTGTAGCTGTAGCTTATGATTAGGAGGCTTCTTTTTCTTATCTGTGTTCATTTGTATGAGAATAGCATGTATATTCATGGAGATATAAAGGTTTCTTTAAAAAAAAATAGAATTTTTTTTGTAAGTTTTTTGTTTTCAACCCAATGCAATGTCATTTTAAGAAAACTCGACTAATTACAGTAGAGACAACACCCATCAGAATATTAAAATATTAATAGTTGATGAAATATGAGCATTTTTTTACTAAATAATGTTTATCTGTGCATGCGCAAGTGTTACCAAATTGTTTTTTTGCATAATTTATTAGAGCTACTTTCATAAAAAGCCCAAGCAAACATCGTGAAAATTCAGAAAGAGTTGAATTTCAGTTGCTCTCAAAATTAAACAAAACGATAAGGGGCTTTTTCCAAATTTTTATATTTGGACCGGACACCGGTATCAAGTTCTTTTCCTTAAGTTCATATTGAGTTCATTTTTGCTTAAAGTGAAGAAGTTTATACCGGTGTCCGGTCCAAAAATAAAAATTTGGAGAAAGCCCCTTATCGTTTTGTTTAATTTTGAGAGCAACTGAAATTCAACTCATTCTATCGACAATAACTTTCTGAATTTTCACGATATTTGCTTGGGCTATTTATAAAAGTAGCTCTATACATTTGGCTAATAAATTATCCAAAAAACAATTTGGCAACACTTACGCATGCGCAGATAAACATTATTTAGTAAAAATGCTCATATTTCATCAAATATTAATATTTTAATATTCTAATTGCAGAGTGGGTGTTGTCTTTACTGTAGTTTGTCAAGTTTCCTGAAAATGACATTGCATTGGGTTGAAAACCCTGAATATTAGAAGGAAAAAAAACTTACAAAAAATTTCAATTTTTATAAAGAAACCTTCATTTCTCCATGAATATACCTGCTATTCTCATCCAAATGAACACAGATAAGTAAAAGAAGCCTTCTAATCATATGCTACAGCTACAACGCATTTCAAACATTATTTTTTACAGGATTGATCCCAAACATTATTTTTTTTTGTTCAATTTATTACTGGTCCCCTATTTGCCTTTCGGACAAATCTTTCGCTGAAATATGTGAGGTGTAACATGAAGTTTCAGGATTATTCTATTATTATTATTCTATGTTCTTATTATTCTGTCCCCAGCCCCTGTACATTATGATTGTATAGATAATAATTGCACTGAAGATGGCTCTATATTGAGCTTGAAATGGCCTGTTTAAAACAAATGGATAATTGAATTTGTAGCTCTCCTAATGTTGAGCGTTTTGTCTGTAATTGTTCCGAAAAAAAGAGCAAGAATTGTATTTAACATTGGCACGTGAAAGGTCGTTGATAATTCAGGTCCGACATGAGGGAAGAATGAAAAAGGGATTGCTACGGAAACATGTTCTTGTGTTTTTAGTGGTCCATTGTGAACGTGTGTCGTGAAAACGGGGTCTGAAGAAATAGGAAATTGCGTCAAGAGCACAGTAAAGGCGTAATCTGGTGTCACGCTGCTTACCCTCTTTCACAATGAGCCACGCGTTAATACCTACTTCCTCAAATCTTACAAACAATGAGGAAAAAGGAAAAAGAGACTGAAGTGTTTCTCGTTTTGTCGCACAGATTTAGGTCAACGCGATGCAATTGCCTTCTTTCTCACTTTCTCTCTCTTTGCTTTTATTTCAGAATAGAGCGAGAGGATGAGCTCGTGGCCGTGGCTCCTCGTCGTGCTCGCCTTGTGTCCGAGGGCCACTCTCCCCACTTGGCACTGGCATCATGCGAGGATATTCCCGCCTGCGATGTGGCATCATCCTCCTCCTCATCCTCATCAGCAGCCTCAGTTCGTGCCACCGCACATGAACAGCGGAATCCAGCACCAATTCCATCCGCATCATGGTTTTCGAAACCCGACATCCAACTACCCGACATCCAACTACCCTCCCGTTGCCGTTTCCTATCAAGAACCCAAATGGTCCGAACCTCACAAATTGCTTTGGGAACGCACTGGTCCCATCTTAAAAAACGTAAGTACCTCGCTCAGGATTTCTGGCAGAAGGTCCAACGACGAGCTTTTCTCTTATCGGGCGCCTCCATCCTACAATAGGATCAACGGTCCGCCCCAGTCTATCTGGAAGGCCTCGTCGTCTAAGTCTTCGTATTGGCTCGGCCAACCCAGCAGCCAAAACCTCGACATATCTCCTTCTGTTCCTGGTGTCGTAAAACTCTCGCCCATGTCGAATGTTAACTTCCCTTTGCCGCAAGCCAACTGGGCTTCGACGGTCGCCTTCAAAGTTTCGTTGCGACCTGACGCATGGACCAAGGCGACACGCCCTTCCATGACTGAAGAAATGAAGCGTTTCTTGCCCGAGCTCAAGTACTACGAGAAAGGTCTGAAACCGATCGACACGAGCAAAGTGAAAACAACAGTCGAGAAATTTGTGTTGGTTTCTAAGAAAAAGCGAAAGGAAGAAGATTTCCCGACTGGAGATAGCGCGTTACCGTTAAGCAAAGATACGCGACTTCTGTCCGATCGACCATTCCATGAAGGTAGGGAACCACCAGTGGTGAAGCCTCATGAGCCTAAAGTGGTCTTGGAATCCTGGTCCCCTCTAATAGAGCAGAATATCGAGGAGAATGCCCTGGAAATAGAAAGGGATACAAAAGAGCCGGCCAAGGCTATCAAGGACATCGTGGCTGAAAGTTTCGCAACGACCACACCGACACCAGAGGATCTCGACGAAGCCACCAGCGAAGAATTGAAAAAACTCAGCGAAATGTTCGACATAGTTTACGTGAGGAACAGGAACAGTTCCTTCAGCTCTCCACTGAAGTCGAACAGTTCTAGGGAAGATGGTGATCCCATTCCAAACGAAGAAACCAAGCAGATCGAACATTCTCAAGCGGAGAAATTGAGCTCTTTGGACTCGGTCATTTTGCGAATGGCTGGATTGCCGCCAGATTTTCACAGCAAAACAAACGTGGCCGACACGCAACTGCTTGAGACCGCATCCCAAGTCGCTCCGTCGTCGCCAGTCGTCCAGAACGCCACGACAGCCTTTGAAAGTCAACGAATAGGTACGAAAACGCATGAAACTTCGACTACTTCGGGTGATCTGTTAATCGGCTCTTCATCGCTATGGTCTTCCCCTGTCATCGTTACTTCTTCAACAATGAGAGACGTAGCATGGACTACAGAGGACGTTAGGAAACAGGTCGACACTTCGTCTTCACCGCCAAAAAACCTCGTCGATCCCCTATTGGAGTTTCTTGGTTTGTCTTGGCCCCCGGTGCTGCTCACATCTTCCGAAAGCCCACATACAAGCGTGAACACAAGCCAGACTCCAGGTATCTTCTGGGAAAAACGTGTCGGTATCGGAACACACAATGCCCCATCGCCATCGACGGCTCAAGTTCTCGAACAAGACGACAATGCGATTTCTTCTCATCGAGACACTGGCGAGAATTGGGCACTGGAGCTCAGCAATCGTGTCTCCCGCCACCATCACCACCACCAACATCAGCACCAAAATTTTCCGGAAATCCCACTCTCCAGCGAAACGGAGACACCCGAAGGAAAACTGCCCCCGCAACTGCTCGAATTCATGTTCTCCGCCATGGGCCATGGCATCAAACAGGTGATGGCCATCGTTTCACCTTTGGTGAAAATGAAAAACCCCAGCGTCTTCAACGGCTCGTTTACGTAAACGGACGCCCAATTTGCATTCTCAGATTCTAAAAGAACCAGTGCATCGTATTGTTGGTATTATTACGTTCAACATCTTATCTCGTTTTTTAATATAATGTACGATGGTATAGGAAAGCGGGGACGTGTAGGATGGAAGGAAGAAATCTTATAAAATATCGAGATCTCTTTTGGATGATATGTTAATATAGAAGACAGTGCTTCTAGTCGTGACAGTGATGTTCAGAAATGTGTACAATCCTCGTCATTTTCCACGTCTTTGGTCTTACTTCAAGAAATATGTTTTAAAAGGGACCCGGACAAAAAATCCCACTCCTGGTAGACAAAATCCAATCTTAAATTCTCCTACCGGTTTGTTGACGTTCATAATTTTTATTAATTTTACAGATTTAGGATTCGATATAAGAAATATATCTGTTTAAAAACATATAAAAATTTAATTTTATGAAAAAAAAAAACAATAAAAAAATTCTAATTGTAAAATATACAAGAAAGATATAAATTCATTTTTTTTTCTCAAATTAGTTTTGTGCATATGGAATATCAAATTATTATAATACGTCCATTTCCACAAGTTACTCAAGTTAACTTTCATCCTATTTGGACATCTTCAGTAGTTATTTATAAAACTGAAATTCTTTTGATGTTTTACATTTCTAACAATGGTTGTTATTGATAATGATTTTTACTTTTGATGATTCTATTGAGATTATATTATTATTATTATTATTATTATTATTATTATTATTATTATTATTATTATAGTAGTTTGCATTCCCAACGGAATAAGTTAAAATTTAAACAATTAAGAACAATTGGCCAAAGCGACATGGGATAATAGCTGAGAAACATGTTATTTCTCACGCATCGATCCTTGGAGCAATAAATTATCTGAAATCGAATGTTAAATGATATCGCATTCCATTCACGGAAAGTGTTATGAGGAAAAAATCTTTCTCGAAAATTTGAACTGCTCATTGGTGGACAAATTTTAAGTCTCTGCGTCTCTGAGTGCAATTAATTAGTAATAGCGCGATAAAGTTCTTTGAGTCTGGCAAGGCTGCTAATTTGAGAAAAGGAAGATAAGTCATAATGAGCGCAAACTTCCGAAATGGATGTTATTCTCGGTAAATTCAAGGCGGCTCTAATTACATCATTGTAGGCTGTTTGCACTTTCTTAATTAGAAATCTGGGCGCAGCGGACCACACTACTATGCCATACTCAAGATTCGGCACGACGACACTTTTAAAGATTTTTAAATTTTCATGCTTATTTAACAAACGATTAAACAAATATCTAAGCATCATTAAGTCAGGTATGAATAATTTCTTCGAAGATCATTCTGTTGTCAAAAGTAATATCAAGTACGGTACAAGTGAGCGATGTACCATGCTTCATTCTATCAATAAGCAAGATCTTAGTTTTGTCTGAATTAAATTTCAGTCCCTGATTTAAATACCGATCCTTTATCTTAGCAATAGCCTGTTGGACCAGATCTAATGCTTTCAAAGATGCTTTCGGGGTATAAGCCAGTAATAAAAAATTATCGTCAACAAATGAGTACATTTTACAGCTCAAATAGGTAATTTGCAAATAGGTATAGTTGCCTTAGAGGAGGGATGGGTGGGGAGTTGCAGCAGCATAAAGGACCGTCGCCGTGGGCGATCCTTGTTGTAGACCCCTCGTGGAAGGATATTCAATGTCTGTTCGAAATAAATCCATATAATTATATCGCTGGTGGAAATAGCTGCAGATCAACTCCAGGGTGTCCTGGTCTACTCCCATATCGTAAAGCTGTTGAATTAAATTTCGCCTCTGTACGGTATTGAATGCCTTCGCTACATCATATTCATATAGTACAGAATCAGATCTTGAATTGCACTTTGAAGATTTGCCCCAATCATAAGCAACATGATTAATGATTTACTGTTATAGGCGAGCAAGATTTAATTTGATTCTTCATATTTTCTTTACATATCCCAAATTGGGTGCAAATTTTAAATAATAACAATAATAATCAATCAATCAATCAATCAATTTATTTCAATCAGTATGCTCTTGATGCATTGCTCAACAGGCATAAGCCCAAAACAAGCAATGATTACAGGTAAAAAAAAAAAATAAGCAAAAACAATAATACAATTGAACAATTAATTCTTAACAATTGAGTTGACAATAAAATTCTTAAAATATTTAAAATTATATTTAAAAAATGCGCCTCTGAAATAATCATGTTTATTGGATTTATCTATATTGTTTTGAAAATAACTACAATCATGTTTATTGGAAACTTTTTTAAAAATCTTAATATCGTAAGTAATTAATCTATAATATTAGTGATAAGAGAGAAATTTTAATAATTGAAAACTTAATTATTTTTATGTTAAACAAATACTACCCACAACAAATATTAACTAAAATGGAATTAATGGATAGTAACCTACTTTATTTAACCAAACCGGTGGCGCAGTGGTTTGTTAAAACATCGTGTTCTGTGGTTTTTACTGGTCCAGGTTCGATTCATGTAATATTCAAAAAAAATTTCTATTGATTTTTCATTTTTTTGTGTTTTTCGCCATCATTATATGTTTGCACTTTGCATAATAACACTCACAAACATCAGTAATGTCACGGGTAAAAAAAAAAAAAAAAAAAAAAAAATGCAAAATGCATTGTACAATATTTTCACTGATGTCATTGGCGACCGTGATGTGGCAGTGGCGGTGACGATTGCGCATAGACCGTCGATAGTGCGAATAGATCTTTATCGTTTCTTTTTCATTTCACATGCCACAGCAATGATCGTCCGTGAAAATATTGTACAACGCATTTTGCATTTTTTTTGACCTGTGACGTTGCTTATGTATGTGAATGTTTTTATACAAAGTGCAAACAAATAATAATAGCGAAAAACACACACAAAAAAAGAAAAAATGGAAAAATAATGGGAGAAAATTTTTTAAAAAAAAGTGAAAAAAGAAAATTTAAAAAAATTTAGTACTACAGGAATCGAACCCAGACCAGTAAATCCACAGAACCTAATGTTAATCATTTCGCCACCACCGACAATTGTAGATTTCCCTTCCCACTTGGCTTATTTAGTATTACCATAATATTTTTTTTTCGAAACGAAAGGCCATTGATTCAAGTCCTTTTACACAGAAGGTATATTAATGTTGTAGACTGACCTCCTAAAATTTCAACCAAATCCGTGTTTACATGTCCGTGCGGTCCCCTTGTTAGAGAAATATGTAATTAATGCAAATTAATAAAATTAATATGTAAAATTAATATATAAAATTAATAAATACAAATTAAAAAATTATATAATCTATATTTAAAAAGATATAATATCATGTTATCTTAACAAAGACAACAATATAATCTTCAAAAGTAAAAACCATTGTCAATAACAATCATTGTTAGAAATTGAAAACATCAAAAGAATTTCAGTTTTAAAAATAACTACTGAAGATGTCCAAATAGCATGAAAGTTAACTTGAGTAACTCGTAGAATGGACGTATTATAATAATTTGATAAGAAATATATAGTTATAAAAATTAGGGTAACTAGGGAACTTCAAAAAATGACTTATAAATCTGTGTTGATTTTGGAGATATACATGATTGCAGTCTTCTATGACCTTCACTAAATTTTTAAGAAAGTCATTAAAAATGCTGGAGATAACTCCAACATTAGGTAAAAAAATTAACTACTTAAGAGAAGGAGTTAAGTATAATATAATCAATAATTAAGATTAATAACTTCTTTTTAAAGTTAATGACGAAAATAAAATAATAAATATATAATAAATTGAAATTTCACTAAATTATAAGTTAATATTCTAATTGCCTTTAGAGAATTATCCTTTTTGCTTTGATAAAGTATAGTCTCTATCCGAAACGTCAGCTTTTTATTTTATTTTTATTTTATTTATTATTTATTAATTAATTTGTCAATTATTATTTATTTTTTATTTTTTTAATAATTATTATTTAAATTTTAAGTTCTTATGCTTCTTTAAGTGATGAAAGTTTTGTGGGAGCGAAAAATTGAAAAATTGATAAATCAATGTTTTAGTAAAACTAATTGTTGAAGGTTTTTTTGGAAAATCATCTCTTTAAGCCTGACTTATATAAAAAAAAAATCTTTAACAAACATCAAGAACATCACTCATCAACACTTAATCTTGCAGATCTTCCAGACCTTCATGTTCAATCACATAAAGCAGCATTAGACCTTATAACTTGGTAAAATTTTAATTTGTTTTATATTTATTACTTTATTTTCGTCAGTAAATATATTAAGATTGAAAAATAAGCGGAAAAATTTTAATAAGTTCACTTAATTTGGTTATTTTAGCAAAAAAAAAGGAAAAAATGTATTATTTAAATAGATTCATAAAAAACGAATTACTTAAAATTTATCATAAAAAGTCCAATTAGATTTTGCTTTATTTTATTTAACCAACCCGAGGTAAATGTTGATGCTTTATTAATCTTAATCATATTGAAAAGTTAAAATAGTTTCTGATTTATTTTTTACTTTCAAGGGAATTTTATCTTGGTGGTGGGTTTTATGTCCGGTGGAGTTTTGTTCAGTGAAATATTTGCCCTGGACCCGTTTTAAAAGATTCTAATGGAATTATTGTAAATAATTAGAAGAATAACATAATCGAGTGTACGAACACATCTGTGAAAAGTATCTTCATCTTAAAACTCGATGACGAAACGATAACCTGAAAATTGTAACAATTGTTTGATGCGCATGTTCGAGTCAGTAGCCATTCATTTGCGCGGTTTATACGGAGTGGTTTGACGTTTCATTATCTACTCGTTTTCCTTCTTTTGTAAAAATCACGGATAAAAGCTTTCGTCTTATAAGTAAGGTCGAACGAAATGGGTTTTCATTTAAAAAAAGTGGCGTCCTAAATCGACGAGAAAAACTCTTCTTCTCTTCTCCATTCTAAGAGAGAGAGAGGGGGGGGGGGGAGGCTTGGATGTTTGGCGTGCAAATTTTTCATGCAGAAAAAGCTGAAGATGATGCAAAGCAGAACCAACGAGAGACCGCCTCCGCCTGCCATGGTCACTGCTCACTTTAATTCCTTCCGGGAAGGCGATTTCCTCGTTCCCATCACACCAAAGAGAGAGAGGCTTCTGCCCCGCTTCAGTACACTCGACTCGTCGTCGTTCATCCTTTCTCAGTTTCACTTTTTCTATCTTATATCGAACATTTTGTTTTATTTGACTTATTAGAAAAAGCCAACCTCAAAGAATTGTCCATCACCATTAATTAATTTCTGAAATAAAATATCATCAGCATCATTATTGATATTCGAGTGCATTCATTTCATTGCGTGCTAATAACATGGATGTAGGCGTCCCCGTTCACTGGAGGTTGAGAATTCTTTGTGTAAAAATTCAATCTTACTTTCCCTACGCAAAAAGAAATTTGCTACGCGTCTCCAGAGCCAAGTGATTAACTTATACGGTAATTGTACAGTTTAATATTACCAGAGGTGCATATGGAATTATAAAGGTGTTATTTACTTGAGAAAGCTTGAAGTTAAATTTAATTAAAGAAAGGATGCGGTAAAGTTGAGAAATATTATCCACATTAATTAAAACAAAATTGCGCAATAAAAACATTGTTTAATTTAATTATTTTCACCCATTATTTAAATTAATTATTATTTAACCATTATTACAATAAAGAGTCCAAACTCCACACAAAAGAATCGCCAGTAAAACAGTGAAAAATCAAATTTCAATGATAATCTGCAAATTGGAAATCAACAAAGATGAAGGATATTAACAATAAAAATTCTTCACAAGTGTTCTCCAAAAAATTCATCTGTAGCCCTGGAACAGTAACCTTTCCCGAACAGCGCTTTCTACAAAACTTCGTCGATTCGACTACTCTTATATAAAACGTATTTTTATAAATAAAATATTTATAGAAATGTTAATTTCTATTTTATTATCATTGTTTGGTTCCTAATAGTTTATTATAAAGCAAAAAACTGAAATTATTTTTCGATTATAGTCTTTAATTCAGATTTATTACATTGGTGTAAAAATTTAACATTTTATATATCTCGAACTCTAAAAAGTTAATTATTATTGAATTAATATAATATAAAAGATTAATATAAAAGAACAAATAAGTAAATGCATCATTACAATTATTTTTTTTGCCGATTACATACGAAGTGATCTGATGAGCGTGGTTTATAGGGGGTGGGGAATTCATGGCCGCATTCAAATTTGATTTTGACCCCCAAATTTAAGGTCATCCATTTGCTAACTCGAAAACTATTAAAAATAGAGAAAAATTTCCGGTTGCTACCCTGTAGAGCAACACCACATTAGTCTAAAAACAATTTTTAATCACACCCTTGAAAGATTTTGAGAAAAAGGGTGAGAAAGAGTCACTCAAAGTCAAATTTGAGTGCGGCAATGAATCCCTCCCCATTACCTATAAACCACACTTATCAGATCTCGCCTACCTGGCAGCTTTGAGATATCTGCCATGTTACCAGATTTTTTGGACACCCTGTATATAAATTTTTTATGGAAATGTTAATTTCTTTTTTATTATTAATTTTTGGTTCATAAAAGTTTATTATAAAGCAAAAATATGAAATTATTTTTCGATTTTAGTCTTTATTTTGCATTCGTATAAGAATTTAACACTGAATTGCTATTTGCTTAGCTCGACTATAAAATTATTATAATATTACAAAATTAATATAAAAAATAATATAAAAAAATACAAGTAAAATAGATCATCAAAGATTTTTTTTTCCCGATTACACCCTAATTGATACATTTGAAGGATTCGAAAAATTTTCATTATTACAATACATCGTCGATTCGACGAATCATGGTCGCTAAAAATAGAATTATTAGGATAACTACTGTATAAGGCCTATGGAAAAAAATACCTGCATCCCTTTTCTAAACTTTTGAGCTGAGTTTCTAAACTTTTGAACTGCTCATGTTATTTGAACATTTTATATTTGATATTTCGACATGTAATCAAAAAATTGTTTTTTGCTCCTGTGGCTTGTGTGTTTCCTAAAAAAATGACTGAATTAAAAAAATATTTGTGGTGGCTTTCACTCGTAACAAAATTGAAGCTGGTGATAAAAGTAGACAAGTTTCTAAACTTTTGAGCAGGGGTTGTAGTATGTCAGATGTTATCTCTGTAATACGCAGTATAATTGCTGGTTTTAGTTATGTTTCTATTTTTTTTTTAGGAAGGAGTCTGTTAGCACAGTACCTAACGGGAAAAGAAAACAATAGAATTCCGACCGGTTTCACCCTTTGATCCCAGGCTTATTAAGGATCGGACCAAAGACGATAAGAAAAGACTAGAATAAAAAACTAAGCCTATTGGAATTTAATTTAAGAAGATATTTACTAAGAACTCTCATTTCATGTCAGTCAGCATACCTCTGGATATTCGTCGTCTATGAAATTTGCGAAGTCAGTGTAAATCAATTCTAGTCCTTACTATAAAAAATGCGTATTCTTTCTGGAGTAGAAATGACTGACTTTAAAAATTAGCTCTTGCTTCATTTGGTCTGTTTTTGAAATCTGAAATTATAGATTTAGTAGAGGTTAAGACAGAAACAAGATGCGTTCAATTAAATTCCAATTTCAATTGTTTGACATTTTTCCAAAGTAAAATTAACAAATGAAATTTATTTGGACACGCTCAATCCAACTTTTGTCTTAATCCATTATAATAATACCATGCTCTCTTCATAAAGGCAGAGAATTTCTTCTGATGAAAAAAATCTGTGCATTGTTGATGATCAAGAGAGGGCTAAGAAAAAATAATACGAAAAAATACATTTATAGGATTCATCAATTAGAACAAGGTTTTGAAGAAATTCACAGAAATTCACAAATTTTGATTTGCCCCTCTTTTACTTCAATTCCCCATTGCTGATCGTAAACCCACCATCGATCGACCCACTATTGAACTTTCACATTGTTACAAAAATTACAGCTCACTATAAGATCTTTTCATTCAACAATACTACGAACAAACAATATAAGAAGAGAGAAAGAAAAAAAAAAGTCTTTTTAATTTATATGATTTGGAATTAAGTAAATCAATCGCTGTCACTGAAATTTGAACTTATGAACATAAATATTTGCTTTTTATATGCGTGCTTGACAGTGCGAGCTTGTTTATAAATTTTCCATACAGATGGTATTATGTTTCCTTATAATTAATATTTTTTAAAGACCGTTGAAGTACATCCGTGAGCCAAGTGACACTCAAACGCACGATCGACTCCGACGTCTTGCAGGGCAGCCGTCCTCCAGGTCAAAACGGGGATTCCTTTCCTCTCTCTTCCCCTTTGGAGCGAATACTTGCGTTGTACTCTACAATATATCTTCTTGTAACATGAAACTGCCATTCCATCCTTCAGCGAATGTAGGAGTAGGAGGTGTACCCTAGTTTACAAAATCAGTTTAACATTCTTCTTCGGTGTGATCATCAGCAAACGGCGACAGGAAGAGGAGGAGATTGTGAAGGGTGTGCGAGTGGAAGAAAGCAATTTCATTTAAAAGAGAAATTATTCGCTTCACCGATTCACGCGTTTCTACTTCCTGACGACAAGTTCAAGGCTTCGTTCCGATGATTTTTTTTTCTCCTTTCTAATTTCTCTCTTCATTTGATAGGACAATCGACTTTAACAGGGTGAAAGCGAAGGAAGCGGATCCGAACAGACACAAATACAATGGACAGATAAATGTAAATGGGATACGGATCAATTAAAAAGAAAGATATTTGGGTGCGATTGTTTGGACATCCTTGACATTTGCATAATTGCACCGGTTAAAATTGGGTGAAGATTTTTCATTACGCTCATGCGTTCTCACACCGTTTGCTCCTTCATTAGGAAGAAATTGCTCGTCCAGATTTCAATGTTATCTCATTTTAGATAGAGAAAGGAAGCCACCCGTCCAATCCTCGCTTCCATTGTATATTCATGAAACTATACAGGAAAATGAAAGAAGCGCAGTTTTTGCCATTTAACTTCATTTGGTCAAAAGACCAACCTTTTAGACATATAATCTCTTTATACCATTGGGGGGATATTATATTGCAACAATTCAATTTAATAATTTTATAGTTACTCAACAATATATCGTCTCCATGGCCGAGAGCGCTTGGGTGCAGCACTTGTCATTCTCGGAATTCGGAGAGTCGCGGGTTCGAATTCCGCCCAAGACATGACTGTTTGTGTTTGTCCCTGGGTTTGATGCTGTACGCCGATAATCTAACCTAATTTAAGTACAGGGTGATTACAAAAGAACTTCACACTTTTAAAAATTTATTACATCAAAGCTATTCAGAATATAGACACACCACAGACGGAATCTTAAAGAAAAACTCTTGAAGTTTATTGTGACACAGTTAAAGATGTTCAATGTGCCCCCCTGTAGTCGAGTTCGTCCCAAACCCGCATTAACATGTCTCCATCAATCCCACGTATCGCTACCGTAATGCGTTCTTTCAGCTCGTCTAGATCACGGCGAAGGGGTAGAGTGAAGACCTTTACACACTCCCATAAAAAGAAATCACACGGTGTGAGGTCGGGGCTCCGCGGTGGCCACTTTGCAAGTTCCAGGTTATTGTTTGCTCGACCAATCCATCGCTGTGATTTCTTTTTATGGGGGTGTGTAAAGGACAAGGTCTTCATCCTACCCCTTCCCCGTGACCTAGACGAGCTGAAAGAACGCATTACGGTAGCGATACGTGGGATTGATGGGGACATGTTAATGCGGGTTTGGGACGAATTCGACTACAGGGGGGCATATTGAACATCTTTAACTGTGTCACAATAAACTTCCAGAGTTTTTCTTTAAGATTCCGTATGTGGTGTGTCTATATTCTCAATGGCTTTGATGTAATAAATTTTTAAAAGTGTGAAGTTCCTTTATAATCACCCTGTATAATAATAATACTCAACAACATTAAAAAAATTTTTACATTCATTTTGCTACAGGAATATATCGCGTCCATAGTTGCAAATACTCGTAACCATCAAAAATTCAAATTTTCTATTTTTGCATTACCTTGTAAACCAAATCAAATCACACATGTTAGTAAAACACTTATAAACCAATTCTCTTTAGTTTTTAAATAAAATTGATTTTAAAATATATTGTAACCCATTCTGCGTACAAAATCTATATTCAGTTTTTTGTTCACCCTGTAAAATCAGTTTTTGGGGTACAGTTTATTGCAAATACGGACGCGATATATAATGAATTGTTAAATTTTAATGCATATATGCTGTAAGTAGTGTGTACATAAAAAATTTGGTTTTATAAAAATATATAAAAGAATTGTAAAAATAATTTATTTATATTTTAAAATGTTTAATGTTATTGGGTAACTATGAAATTATTAAATTGAATTGTTAAACCAACCTTTTAAGTTATTGGGCAAAGTAAATTGGGTATTTTTGTTCATCTCACTTCAACCTCAACAGAGGGACTGATTTAATCCTAAAATTTTTAAATGTCAGGAGGTGCTAACGATATACCATTTAAGAGTCCGAAGAATCGGGTTTACTTTTAATTTTGAATTCCGATCGTCACTTCTTGAGTAAATGGGCTCCAAAGAAACAGTACTTTACAAAACCAGCAATTTAAGTATCAGCGTAGTCAATACTGGAAAATGAGGCTACTTGTAGAGAATTGGCTAAAGGTTTCAATTTCAGTAACAAAATTCAGTATCCATTATTAATATATTATTACAAAATACGGTTACCTCAAATAAAAACAAATTCCCAAATTACCATTTGTGCATGCCAAGTGCAAGGCACAGTTAGTTCATTATCAATGGTGCATTGCTGGATTTGGATCATAGTCAGTTATAGTAAAACAATGAGTGCACTTTATCTTTATGAGTGTTGATAGAGTGTCCACAGCCAAGCAGTTTCTTTGGCATGTTTTGATTTGTTTCTGCACAGAAAATGTGCCTTTACAAGATGAGGTGGACACAGCGCCACTGGAAACAACTTTCAGTATTGTAAAAATAGTTAGGATAAAATTCAATGTGATCTGTAATAAAGCACGATACCCATCATTAAAAGATCTTGTGAATTTTCCTGTAAACTGCTAGGTGTCCACTCACTGAGAATTGTTCATGAAAATTCCCTGGAACCTCAGCTTTTCTTTGTAGAAATGCATGCAGCTTTTGTAGTTCTATCACTCCATCTGTCAAATGGCTACACAAAGTACATTTTAGGGGCCACCTTGGAATATTTGTTACCATTTGTTACCAGGCTACCGGTTTTGTCGATCCCCATGCATTAATAAAAATTCTGTCCAAAGATATTTCCCGGCAGTAAACAATGCCGATGTAACGATGAATTTTTGTACGGAAACTGGCAGTAATCATTTCCAATAGTAAGTACGGCTTCCGAATGGTAGCTTTGCCAGAAACCGTGGACGATGATTGACCCAACAAACAACAAGAAAAGACAATTCCAAAATACGTAGTTTTTAATGACACGTATGCACATTGTTAATCATAGAAAGGCATTGTTAATCGTAGTTCTACCAATAATAAGCCCTAAATATGACTTCTTATGATCATGTAACAATGTATGAATTTTCAGTACACAGGCTTTCTTTCTAAGAGGTGTTGGAAGTAATGGCCGGAATTCAACAATTGTGCACAACAATCGTAAAAGGAATTCATCCTACTTTCAATTGTTGTCGCTAGGCATCCCTTGCCATTTAAAATTTTAAGATTAAATTAACCCCGCTTGAGGTTGAAGCGAGATGAACGGAATAATTAACATGTTGTAAATAAAGTTGACATGTCCGAGCGTTTTAAAAAAAAAAAAAGAGGTTAAATGCCAAAAATACGCCTCTGATGTTTTTGGTGGGCTACCTTATATTCAGAAAAAAAAGCGATGTCGTCTTGTGCATTGGCGGATTCAGTTAAATTCGAGGGTTTTAACGGAATAGAGATTTTCGAGTCCACTACGCAGTTTTTCACGGAACAAAAACATCTTGGCGAGAAACACAGATATCTATCAGGTCGCGGCCATTAATAACGCACGTGATGTTTTATTCTTTCGTTGCCTTTTTTCTCTCCGTCGAGTATCTGTCGTTGTTGAAGTGAATTTTTCATCGTTCCTTCACGAAAGTAGGACGAACGAAACTCCGTTGCGCCGATAAACCTGGCCTCACCTTGAAAGTTCCATATCGACAACGAAGCAAAAAAACGTTGACGACTGGGACAAGACTTCAATGGGCAAGATAACAAATACGATACATCATCAAGCGGCCACCAAATTTAGGGCTTATTATTGGTAGAAATACGATAACAATAGCCGCTTGATGATGATGTAACAATAAATACACCTTTTGTCCGCAGGCTTTCTCTCTAGGAGGTGTTGGCAAGTTCATGTGCCTTTCCTTCATCTGTGACATGCTTCGGCAACATTGCCATTCGTTAGCCAAACAGTTGAATAATTATTTCACTTCATTAAAAATTCATTAAAATTTTGTATCTTATAAAAGAAATACTTCGATCAAGCATCGTATTTTTAAGTTTTAACAAGGTGGCAGACGGAAATAGGTCAAATGAGGCAAAATTATAAAACGCGATACCACGCCCTTCAATTACCCTCAGGAAATGCCGAATGCCTTCTCCATCATAATGAAGTAAAGACAGCTGAACAAAACAAAAATATCATAAATTATCTAATGCTAAGATGCTCTTAGATAAAATTAATATTCACGTCGCCATTTCTTAATGCTACTCACATCGATCTCATGTCACCTTTATCTGTTAATAAAAAAGTGGAAAATATAATACAAACGATACAAGGCAAAGAAACGGCACAAAATCTTTTATGAACAGTGAAAGAAAATAATAAATTGAAAAGGGAAGGAAAAATTTCGCGACGTGGACACAAACCAGGGACCGTGCCTATCGCTGGCACTGCTCTTACTAATTTTTCCTTCTCTTTTCTATTTGATATTGTAATAGGTATGAAGATTTTTTTTCAGTTTCTTCCTCATTTGTTTGAGTGAAAGAAAATGACAAATAATGTTTAACAAACATAAAGTAATGGAACAATTACACTGGTCAACAATTTTACTAAAGTCATGATGCCAAAATAAATTGAGTTATTTTGTATCGATTTTTATGTGCTGAACACGAATATGACTGTGAATATGCAAAATTGGTTCTAGTTTTTTTGTAATCTGCAAAAACAATTGCTTACATAACAAAATGCATGCCAATAGCTCTGGTCAACAATTTTTTTGCTACTGGGGAAAATAGGTGTTCTAGACTAATTTGAGTGTGCTGATTCCATATCTGAATTCCAAACTTCCCTGTCACATCAGGATCTCGAGTCATAGAAATAGTTTAAATTTTAATGGTAGCCATTGTTTAAATTTGACATTATGAGACTGTTTTACACCACTGAAACTTAACATCCTGACTTGATAGAGAAATTTGGAGTTCAGATTTGGGATTTGCACACTCAAATTAATCTAGAATACCTACGTTTGTCAAAGGTAATTTGTTACCTTCCCCTTAAATGAAATATAACATGCAAAAAATTATAAAAATATGTTTTTATAATTAATATTAGTTTTGTATATAATTTGTTCAAAAATATATATATTTAAATGAAAAAGGAGCAGGATTTGAACCCTAGATCTTCAGCATTGTAACCTATCGACTTGCCCATGACCACATTGACTACTTGAATGTAATATTGTCTGAATTTGTAAATATACATTAATAACCTACATAACTAACTTTAAATAATTATATCTCGTAAACTAATGCCCATTACCATGAGCTACTATCCCATATAATAGTGGGAGGGGTACGTAACAACATATTTAAATTTCAGTTAAATCCAAGCTTAACAGACCTGTTCCTCCCCTTGTCAGTAGATAAAGAGGAATGAATCCTGCTGAAAGATGGAAGCTTTGCTTCCGAAATGCGTATTTAGGTATTTTGTTTCTTTTCTTTTATAATTATTACAATTTTTTGTTTTATTTTGCATTTATGTTGTCTTTTTTATGCACTTTTATCTCTTCATTATTCATTGCTTTATCTAAATGCTCTTTTTCTCTTGCTATCAACACAAAGGTATATACCGAAAAATCAATAAAAACTAAACGGGCAGCGATAGAAATACACCGTTTGTAATTTCGAAAGTTTGTCTGCCTGAAAATTTACTGTTGTCCCAAGCATATTGCAACACACGGTGTATTTCTATCGCTGCCCGTTTAGTTTTTATTGATCTTTCAAATATACCGGTTATTTTTGAAACACCCGGTATTTTATGACAGACATACTGCATCATGCTAAATAGGGACCACGTTCGTCAGAGATAATTTAAACGCAAATAGCGTCTCTTTTAATCTTAACCCACCCACCTACGATGTTTTGCACTCATGAAATTAAAACTTCTCCTGAGATCTGTATTCCATGCTCTAATAATTATTTGCACCGCTTAACAACCTCATCGATGTTGCCCACTCCCCCGAAGCATTTCAGCATTTTTTTTTAAAATTTGAAATCACAAGGAAATAAAAACCTTTCTTCTCAAGATCACCGTTTCCTGTTTGGAATTTTTTTCCTCGCTTTTGCATTTCCTTTATGTAAAATTAATGTGATTCTTAAATATTCTTCATTTTCTCGAAGAGAATGGGATGCTTTTTTAAAAACTTTAATGCATTGTGGATTTCGATGAAAGGATTATGAAATTGGTAATGAAAATGGTTGGGTTTTTTGTTGTTGTTGTTTCCCGTATGGCTTATTATTTTTTTTAATGGGAATTACTATCGTGCCCTTCGAAGAGCATCACTTGACCGCGCCATTGTTTGAAAGGACGTGAGAACATGGGTGGGAGGAATCTGGATAGGGGAACATTCGATTTATAACGTAAAATTGAATAGAATGATTCGAAGGAGCAAACGGGCGCGCACACCCCAACAGATGGGAGGCATCAGCTTTCTATTCCGATCGCACTGATATCTCATGTTTGTTTGAGAGAAACAAAAAAACTAAACGAAATCCAGAATCCGAGTGAGGACGAGTCACGGCGACGAGTTGCGTTTGGCAAGCGCGACGAGCTGACATCACCTCGGCGGCCCCTCTCGCCTCACCTGGCAGCGCCCCATATAACGTGGACCGTGGGCTTCACCACAGTCATTTGCTCGTTCACCCTCGACCTCGAAACAAGGACAAAACCACGATAGGAAGCCACTGTGAGGAAACCGACAGTTTGCCACTCGAACGTTCGAGGTGCAGGATCGCCTGGACGGTAAATAGTGCTCCGAGATTTATAGCCAGGATCTTTGAACGTCGAAAAGTGTCGTTACAGTTGAGTAACTGGCTATCGCAGGGGAATCCAGAAACTATAGCACTGGCGCTGATCAAAACGCGAATCGCATGGACTTTAACGTCAACTTAGCCCCGCTCCTGCAACAAGTAATTCATTTTTATTTATTATTTATTCAAAACTTCTAAATTATCGCTGGCAATTTATAAATATAAAAAAGGTCTTAGCTCACTTCCATCTCCCTCTTATTTTCCATCTTAAAACTTATCACGGCGTGATTAGAAATGCCAATAAGAAAAGTGACGGAGAAGACCGGGGATATCAATTTCATTCCAAGTCAAGAGCAGTGGTTCTCAAACATTTTCCCCTGAAAACCGGTTTACATAAGTAAAATAATTTTACCGACTGATAACATGATTTCTGTGATTTCTTTGCTACATTAATTTTTTATTAAGAATACTGCACTAGCCAAATAATTAAAGGAATAAGTGATTGTAGATAGTTGCAGGATGAAATCAATATAGTAAAGGACAGATCCTTTAGCAATGGAATGAAATTAAATGTTAAAAAAGCAAAGTTTATCTCCTTTTCTAAAAAAGTTAACGCAATTGTTTTATTGTGGGATATGATTGAACGAGTATCTCAGATTCGTGATCCTGGGATTGTTGTTGGTGAGAAACTAACTTTTCATCTGGATATCACCCCCTCCCGGGGGGGGGGGGAACCTTTCGAGGACTGGGTGTAATTTTGCGTTTGAACTCTGCATTTAATTCAGAGACTTGTTTACAATAATCCTTACCAATATTGGGATTATTGTATAGGATTTTACCTTTGATAGCTATTTGTTGAAATTGCGAGCGGATTTTACAAAACTTTTTAAATACAGGGTTAGCAAGAAATAAGTTTCCCACTTGAGAGGGCTGTAGAATGCGTTCTATTTTCCAAATGAGATAAAATTTGAACTACAGATATTTCAAATGATGCGCTTGACATTTATTAAATAAAAATTTTAGTATATATTTCTTTGTATTTATGTTATTTCACATTGATAAAGTTTATGAAATGAGTATATGTGTATTTCAGCGCCACCTAAATTTATGTGTGTATGAGTATTACGGCGGATTTTTGTACTAAAATTTTTTATTTAATAAATGTCAAGTGCATCATTTGAATTATCTGTAATTCAAATTTTATCTCATTTGGACCAATAGAATGCATTCTACAGCCCTCTGAAGTGGGAAATTATTTCGTGCTAACGCTATATTATCATTATACGAGGGTTATTCGTAAAGTAAGGTCCGTTTTGCAATAAAACAAAACTACTATATATATTTTCAAAATTTTTTCTCCTTTAGTTCCCGGAACAGGTGGTACCCACTGGACGCGAGGTCCGGACTGTAAAGCGGGTTGTCAAGTTGTTCAGATCTTTTGTTTGGGAACAACTTGACCATCCGCATTACAATCCAGTGGCTACCACCTGTTCCAGGATCTAAAGGAGATCATCGGCAGCCTGTGTTTCAGCGACGATGAACAAGTGAAAACTGCGTGAATTTCTTCACCGGCGGCAGCTTCTATGAAGTGATCATGCGGAAGTACATTGAGCGCTATGACAAGTGCTTAAATAAAATTGAAAACAGGTGGAAAAATAGTTAAAGGTACATAGAATCTGGTAAAGAAAAAAATTTTGAAAATATATATAGTAGTTTTGTTTTTATTGCAAAACGAACTTTACTTTACGAATAACCCTCATACATAGATGCGGAAGGGCAATTATTCTTTCGTTGTCATAAAAACTCTTACAAGGGTTGATGGCCTGAAAGCTATTCTAGATAGGGAAATATATAAATTTGTATCCAAATTGGTTGTTTGAAAATTGGATTGTCCCAATTTTTTTAAAGTATGTAAATATTAATTGTAAATCACTTTTATGAGACAGGTAGCTAAGTATATATTCATTTATACAATTTATACTGCTTTCAATCAACTTCTTAAACGTAATTTGAATTGTAAAGTTTTGTTTTTGATTTTTGATTTTTTTTTGCGGTGCCTTGTTGTTTCTCATGTCTGGTTCCGTTTTGATGTAAAATTAAAATAAAATAAAATAAAATAAAATAAAAAAATTCAAAATTCAAAATAATTAAATTATCCGTATGAGATCAG
>JAHWFO010028035.1:508153-573542 GCA_023313115.1 Rhysida immarginata | reverse complement strand
ATAATAATAATAATAATAATAATAATAATAATAATAATAATAATAATTGTAGCAGCAAAAGGGGAATACCCCGCCAGATACTCCGGAGGGGAGAGCCCCTTGTTGCCCCCCAAGGCTTTAAATATTAAGAATTAAAAACTAACATGTAAAAAGAGAAAATAAATAAATAAAAAATAAAAAAAAAAGAAAAAGAAAAACTAGGAAAATAAATTTAAATGCAGACCCTCAGCACGGGAAAGATCTATGTCATTAAAACGTTCCACGTAATTTTTGACTAATTTAGAAACGGGATTAACCCGAGAAAGAGACGATTTCCAAGTAATAGTGGGAATTAAAGTAAACCCCCTATTTCTTGATTAATAATAATAATAATAATAATAATAATAATAATAATAATAATAATAATAAAACTGTCTACATCTATGATTTTCGAGCACATCTCTCTATCATATTTAGGTAGAAATAGATTCAATCAAAATTGATATGTATTTACAAGATCCATGGGGTGAAGGTGACGTGAAACAAAACATTACATAACAATTATGTAATGTAATACCAGACTGGCGTCTAAGTTCACTAGGAATTAATTTGAATTTAACAATCACGCAATTGTGAGAAATTCAAATGCATGATTCGAATCCCTTTAAAAAATAGATGCGTTAAGAGCAGCGAATCAGAGCAGAGAGTGCGAGTACGCGCGCGATGTATTTTTTTTTTAATGACCGAGAGAAAATGGTAGTGAAATATTAGCAAAACTTTCCGGTTTGACTATAAATCATCTTGGTTATTAATGCTAACCACGAGCTAAAAGTGCATCTCAAGTGGAATGAAGATTTTAAAATTTAAAATCACTGAAGCGCTGCGAAGCAGTTTGGAGGGCGCGCAGAGAATTTCACAGGAGGCACGAGTGCATCGCAGGAAAGCTGCTCTCGAGATGGACTAACGAACAATTAGCTTTATAGTTATTTATTTATAGCATTCCATTTAAATAATTTTTAAGCAGATGAATATTGAATTATTACTAGTTCTGATGTTTTATAATGTCTAATAAAAATAATTAAATAATAAAAAATAAATTGCTTTTTCTGTCTTGATTCTTCGTATTTCAGGCCAGATCGTTTTAGGATGACGGGTCATAGGTTTTAGTCAATCGGAAAAAGGAGCCTGTAAACGCAGACAATGACGACGAAGAAAAGTAAGTTATTGTTTGATTTTTGAGCATAGCCTCAGTGTATGGAATTTGTTACGCTTACGCATGTGTTTTTGTATTTCAGGTTCAGTTTCTGCATACGGTCACGTTGTGGTCCACTTTCTGCTAGGGTCGACCCTAACGGCTTACGTGCATTCGACCGTCGCGGAGGCCACACCTTTGGCTTCCACTCATCGCTCGCTTCCTGCAGTCGTCATCACTTCCAAGCCTTTGATGTTTCAACGCAGCGACGTCCTCACCTACACCGATGACAACGGCCTGGTGCGGAAACTGCACTCTCACTTTCGTACGTCCACCCCCACAACTACAGGCGAAAAAGTGAAAACGCTGAAACAGACTGCGCAAAGTGTAAAAGTAAATTCTTCGTCATCAGATTCGAGACGGTGGTTCGGCCGGGGCTCGCGATTTCTATGTAGGACAGACCAAGAATGCGAGTCATTGACTCTGTCACACTCCGTGGGGAAGGAGCAGAACCAACCCAAAGCCGAAGCCCGTTCAAATTGGGAAGGCTCTGACGACAATGCTGCCGACGATCCTTGGCTCGAGCTGGTCGGCACCAAACTTCCCGCAGTGCCTCTGAGACAGCCGGCTAAGACACCGACGAGCGAAGGGCACGATACGGCCCCCGTGCGCAACGTCGTCCGCCTACCATCTCGCCTTCGTCCAAATCCCCAACGCGTTTTCAATGCAACCAAGCTGCACCACTTACACAAAGTCCATCATCGACCCTCACCCTCAAGCACGCCGGCAACCTTCCATCAGGATGTTCACCTCTATCTCGACACACGCCCTGCGGCTGTGACTTCTCCACGACCCATTCGCAGTACCACATCTCGCTACCGAACGACTACATTGGCGAATGTTATTTCACCTGTCCAGTTCACCACTCCCACAAGCGACTCGCTGCTGGATACCAACAGCAATGCAGGAGTGTCCAACGTGCATCACACAATTGTCTTCAAGATGCTGCTTCTGGTTGCTTTCATAGCAGTGCCCATTTTGGCAGCTACCATACCTTTCCTGGCACCCTCGATGCGTACTTCACGTGACCGTCGGGACGAAGACGAGGCACTCGTAGACTGGGCAGCAGACACAGCCACTCTCCTGGCGCTCGCACACTTTCTCTCAGACGGTCGGCTAGATCGACTCCTTCGACTAACTGATGACCAATTTGTTGACTCACTCGGCGGGAGTGTCAGCAATGCAATGACCGGAGACAAAGAGGACAAAGCCCATCAACTGAAAGCAACCATCGCTGGTCTCATCGAGACTGTCAACAAACACTTGGCGAATAAAGACAGCACTGCTGACGAATCATCAGAGACTTCAAGGGCCACAAAATCTCTTTTTATGGATCACCTCCTCACTAAAGGTTTCCAACCACTACAAAAGCAACTGAACTTGATGAAATGACAAAATACAAAGTTAAATTTGGTCTTCCCTGGGTGATTTGCATGTCCAAAAGTAAATGCAAAAGTATTAAAATAAAGCGTTATGCAACATGGACAAAATAATAAACGTCTTCACAATGTTAGCGATTTGTTCCGATTCAAATCTCGATACATAATGTTAGCGATATTATGTATCTTTGTTAGCAAGGATCCATAGACATCCATGACTATTTTTGTGAAAAAAGAGGTATTACGCTATTGTTCTGTTTAAATTCTGAAACATCTCTCGTTAACATAAGTGGAATACAACATTTTGCATGTTGCACTGAATCACCCACTCACCAAAAGAAAAGATTGTTTTAGAGCTGAGAAGTCAAAGATAAAGCTACCATTGGGTAAAAATTCAGAGTAGTGTTCCTAATTTTCCAAAGCTTGGATTGATACTCTGTTTAGTACATAAATGACTTACCTTAATTTTATAACATATTTAACAAGAAATTCCCACAGAAAAATAAATAAAAGTTTGGTGCTGAGGAATTGTCCATCATGAGTGGATGTTCATGTCAGTATGAAAGCCCAAAGCTGGCGTTAGTTGATATGAGACTTTCGTGATTTCTTCCCGCATTTTTTTAAACAAAATTAGAGAACATTACTGTGAATTTTTATCCATTGTCACCTCTACCTTTCGCTTATCAGCTCTAAAAGCCTATTACTTAGGAGGTTTTGTCGATTTCATACAACACGACATGCGTAAAAATTCCTCCACACGTATGACGTTCAAAATGTGCCTTCAACTACATCAATGAATGGATCGCATCATGTTTTATTCCACTAATATTAATGAAGAGACATTACAAGATTTAAGTGAAAATAAATAGTTCACAAAATAGTAGAGGACATCCTTAGATGTGCATTTCAGATGCAATGCATCCATCAATCAGCAAAAAAGTGCCATTCCATTCTGAAATGTGCATTTAAGGTTATTCTAAAAGAGAGGTAACTGCTCCACTATTTTTGATCATTTCTATCAACAGTTTTTCTTGGATTTTTGTTTTAATAAGGAATTTCTCCACAACTGGCGGGTGCTCAGAGATATATCTACAGTTGTATCATTGCTTGGTACATGTTCTTTGGCTTACCACAAACAATCCGAGATGAATTAGTAGCTCTAATTAAAGATGGATAAAAATTCCTGAAGTGGGCCCCTCAAAAACAAACATGTCGCGAATTTAAAACTGTTATTATAATTTGTTAGTACCTAATGGATTATTAAAAATTCCCAAAATATTTTTGAAAAATTTGCATTTGTTAAAAAGTTATAAACAAATACATTTTTTTTTGGTACTTTTTGTTTAAAAAGTCATATGTCAAGCTAATTTTATCAAATCTCTTTGAAATTTTAAATTTAACAAGTATACACTGTTTTAAGCACTTGCTATGATTCTTGCTTTACAGGGAAGCTCCCTATTGCTGTCAAATATTGAATGATTGAAGAGTTACTTGCTTAGCAGCCCAGTGGTACGATTAAATAGCTTGACAAAAATTGATAGCATTCGCGTAAAATCATATCATCAAAATTTTTTTCAAATTCTAAATCGTTAATAAATACAGATTCAATGTGTTTTTCAAAACTGTTAAAATCGATTGAGAAAATTAAAAAAATATTTAAATTAAAAAATTTATTTTTCTCATTCTTTTATGTTTTATTAAGAAATATATACGTTTTACTTGTTATCTTTAAAATTTCAAAGAGATTTGATAAAATTAGGTTGAGAAATGACTTTTTAAACAAAATGTACCAAAAAATGTATTTGTTTATAACTTTTTAACAAATGCAAATTTTTCAAAAATATTTGGGAATTTTAATACTCCATTAGGTACACCAAATTATAATAAAAGTTTTAAATTTCGCGACATGTTTGTTTTTGAGGGGCCCATTTCAGGAATTCTTACCCAAGAAGTTCATATGAACATGGATGGACATGAATTGAACGTTAACCGATAAGAACAGAAATAAAAATGCTGCCACCAAGATCAACAAGTTAATTACTAAGGTTCTATAACATCTAGGATGATGAAATTTAGAGGAAAAATAGGGTATATAAATCTGTGTATACCCAACGAATTTGATCAAATTCTAACGAATAGTTTTCGAGTTCGCAGTCAACATCGTAACTCGTGCTGGAAAGTACTCGTTGGAAGCCGATCAAATTTTAACTGTATACAGAGCTTTACGTACCCTATTATTACCTAAATTTCATTAACCTATGTGTTATAGAACCTGAATTATTAACATGTTGATCTTGGTGGCGGCATTTTTATTTCTGTTCATATCTCGGTTATCGTTCAAATTCGGACCCACGTTTATATGAACGTTTTTGCTTAGAATCACCTATACTACCTCCCATAAAATTTTTTGAATCACCCTGTATAAATAAATCTTTGTGATTGTGGAAACATCAAAATAAAAGAAAATAAGAAAATATGTAATAGTAAAGAAAATGATAATCTTCACTAGTTCTTCTTCACTAGGTCTTTTGAAAGAATTAGTCTTTGATGTTTGGCAAAGCATCCTATCATATTCTTTAATTTCTATCATTTTCATTATTATCACAATTTTAATTTTCAAACCCCAGAGAGTTATTTATAGTTTAAACTTATTTGGTTTCTTTTAACTACTGACAAAGAGAGGGAAAAAAAAGGATATGTTAATTTAGGTGAAAAAAATGTAAATCTACATAAACGCAAGTAAATTCAGAACATAAATGAGCAATTATATTAATGATAATTTCACAGGAGATAGGTGTGTATTGAGAGAATTTTCAAAGGAAAAAAGACGGGGAGAGGTGGACAGGGGGGGGGGGGGATTAATTCAGATTTAAATACCAAAAGGATAGGCATACAATAGTACTAGCATACAACATCAAAAGAAATGTAAAAGAATATTAATTTATTCAATTCAAGTGTAGAAATTGGCGTTTGTTGATGGTTTTAGATCAAGAAAGTGCAGTTTCGTCAAAAATGCAAAAAAGTGGAAATTGGCATTTGTTGGTGTTTTATTTAATCAAAAAAAATGCTGTTTCGTCAAGAATGCACAACAGTTTTCAAATCTACCATGATTCTATATTTCAGAAAAAGTTCTGTGATGGACTAATGTTTTCATTTTTTTAATCTAGTCATGTGATTGTAGCCAGAGAAAAAAAAAATAGATAAGGACATGGGATGAGACATTGGGTGCAGGTTATCATTTTCCTTGAATTCTAACTAGGTGAGGCAATGAAATCAACACGTTAGCGGTAACACAAATAAAAAATACAAATAAGAGTCCCCATTACAAAAAGAAAAATAGATTAAATAAATATCTCATTTGAACAAGGGTACATGATGAAATGCTGTAAATAAGATAATCGTTTTCCACTTCCTTCAAGATTATCGTTTTCCACTATCAACATTATCTTCACAAGACTTCATCTACATCCTCAATAGACTAAATTTATTTCTACTATCAACAACATCTTCAATAGACTACATCGTTTAAGTTTTCTTCCATCTCACAAGTTTCTTCATCGTTTTTCAAGATTGGTAACTTTGTTTTTTGTTTTTATTAAATTTTAATTTTACGATTTTCCCCATTAAAAGGAGACTAACCACATTTAAATTTAAAATTAATCATTTAAACTCCTTAGATCAATAGTAATCACATATATTAAAAAAAAGAAAAAAAAACAATAACTTTCTTCCTAAAGCTTCCCAGAATACAGGTAAGAATCTCACGATAAAAAAATAGAAGGTGTGAAGAAACAACTAACAAAACATCAAATCAACAAAAACACCCATAAAATGATGATAGAAATGGTAACGTTATGCTTCAAATTAATGGATTGGATTAGTTTTGGTCTAAGGGTTAAGGGTTTTTCTCTTATTTATTTTTTATTTTGCTATTCAAAAACACCCATGTTGAATAGCAAAAGAAAAATAAATAAATAAATAAATAAATAAATAAATAAATAAATAAATAAACTCTTAACCTTAGACTAAACTGAGAGCATTAAGGCAAAATAAACAGTGTATAAATACAAAATAAATAAACAGTGAACACTTAAGCAATATAAACAGTGTTTCAAATGCTTGTTCCAATTTTGGAATTTATTTTACAAGTGCTTTCATAATAAATATTGGGGATGTAAACAGAAAACACCTGTAAAAATAAATGATATTTACAAACATTTAACTTCAGGCAAGTACAATGATTATATACAACAAAGGTTTGTAAATCAATGTGGTCTGACAATCCATATACTTACTTTCTAAACAACCGTTGATAATCCTGCAGATTCATTTTATCACCAAACTAACATGATCTTATAGATGAAGGAAGGATGCCACTTTTCCACAAAAGAGTTTTAATAGTCATAGATGCATACATTTTTGCTACCAGGTAGCCATCATCAGTATGAATCAGTATGATTCATGAGGATTCATACTGATGATGGCTACCTGGTAGCAGAAATGTATACATCTATGACTATTAAAACTCTTTTGTGGAAAAGTGGCATCCTTCCTTCATCTATACACCAGTATCCACAGATCATAAGATCAGTTCTTCTTTATATATTCTATATATATCATAGTTTTTTAACATGATCTTATTATGGTAATCCAATTTTACTTACTAAAATTACTATATCTATGATATCAGTGAACATAAAATATACTTTTTATAATGTAGCATTTACCATCCCCTATCTCTCCAAAATACTGTCCTGGAATGATCAATACATTTCACGGGCTGTTCAATAGAGTTTATAAATGCATATACTTTTCACAAGCAATTTTTGAAGATACCATATAAACATACAACACACAAATACATAGCGAGATGGAGACAATACTTGATAAACGAAGCAGTGCATAATCTTAACAGAACAGCCTCAAAGACCTACGAAGTAACAGGATCCTGTTCTTGCAAATTTATATTTTGTTGCTTTAAAAAATTTATGGAAGGTCCTTAAATAATATAGAAGGACCAAGTACCCATTCTATTGCATATGTACAGTATCTCTAAGATGCATACTGCCTTTCTCATACACCTGTCACTTCCATTATAGAACAATGAATGTAGGTTGCAAATGTATTTTCAAAAGGTTCTCCAATTAATTAATATTGAATTAATATTACTGAAACCACAATCTAATTATTTAAATTCTAGTAATATAAAATAATACTTTGAGAAAGACCATGTATTAAAAGATTAAAAATAAATGAGTGGAAAATGGAAAAAGAAAATCACACTAATTACTGAAAACCTTCACACATAATTCTTATGTGAATAAATTGTGTAAAGTAAAAAAAAAAAAAACAACAACAACAACAAACCACCACTTGTACATGAATTGTTCAAGAATACCAAGAAACACCATCGGTCTATATAATTACCCAAGTGGTTTTTATGGTTCAACAAATTTCAACTTTTGTTTGTATACATATTACAATTTGCAAATACTAAATTTACCTACATTTAGCAGTGGATCTGCATCGCTGCATTCTTTCTTCACAACCGGTATCTACTACTGCATTCATGAACAATAATTTCATTTGTGCTTGCAGCTGAACAGTCCCTGAAGAATTGATGGCAAATCTTGAAAATGACTGAGCATGTATTAAAAAGTATTAATGATTAATAGAATGCTCTTAAGACAATTACCCAAAGGAGTGAAGGGATGGGCAATATCAATACTAAATATACCTATATACCTACTAGGGGAAAAAAAGGTCCTTGGTTTTTCACAACATTTGCTATAAAATTATGGTAAATCCAATTTTACTTAACAAAATTACCTTGTACATGGTGAACTAAAACAATAGAGACAAAAAAAAAGAAAAATCTCATATGAACTGGTAATGGACAGTTTGCCTGTAATAGAGCAATTAGTATAGACATGTAATTACTGCTGCAGTACATGTAATTGTGTCAACGTAAGAAAAGATGTTCGAAGTGGCCTCCCTAGAATGCAATGCAAGCGTTCACACATCACATCATGGATACGAATAATGGAATAAAATCTTATGTGGATAGAAATAGTTAAGTAATAAACTAGATGATACTCTTTTACCACAACAAGGCAACAAGAAACGAAAAAATAAGAAATGAAAAATAAGGCAAAAAAATAAGACAAAAAACAAAAGAATAAGGAAAAATAAGACCTGTAAGCGCTTTTCGAAAGCCTTGCTTTCATCGTTCAGCATCCCAAGGGAGTACACGGAGTGAACCTAACCTAACCTAACCTAACCTCCGCGTACTCCCTTGGGCTGCTGAACGATGAAAGCAAGGCTTTCGAAAAGCGCTTACAGGTCATATTTTTCCTTATTCTTTTGTTTTCTGTCTTATTTTTTTGCCTTATTTTACATTTATTATTTTTTCGTTTCTTGTTGCCTTGTTTTGGTAAAAGAGTATCCTCTAGTTTATTACTTAACATCATGGATAGTTACTGCTTCATGTAAGATTACCAAGACAGTCATTTGGCTGACACCATGCTGGTGGGCCACTTGCTTGGGGCTTGTACCAGGGTTTCGCCCAATATCTTGTCTGCTCTACGAACATGCTGTGGTGTTCGTCTCCTCCATCAAAGGACTCCTTCTCACACAAAATCAAAAGATGATTGCTACCATTTTTGTAATTAGGGTGGTGCTGTCTGTCGGGTACTTTTCTTGGTACATCCGTGCAGCCTCTCGACCATTCCCATTTCTGCGCCCCCTATGTCACTCTAATTAATAATTTTAAAAACAAGGCTAATGGTTAAAATAGGATTAAATATCTTAGATAAGTTTCTTTTTATTTTGGCACAAAAGAATATTCTTTCGTTAACCGATTTTATTTTTAAATTTTCATTTTACTTATTTCCACCACGGAAGAAATAAAGAAACAAAATGAACTTATAAATCTTATAAAAACACTGAACGGATAAAAACTAATTTTAATACATAAAAGATTCGATGGAAATGAAAAAAATCTTATGAATAATATATAATATTTAAAATCCTACACTGATGACAATTATTTTAAAACCCAAACGAAACAAAATTTTTACAAGAAAATTGACTGATTTACTTGTCAAATACAAGGTCAACGTGTAATAGACAAAGGCAGAATCTTCCTTTTCCAATAAACAAATCATTTAAATAAATTTTAAGGTGATATGTGGTAAACAAAAGTAAGTTGATAAAAAAAAAATTACTGTAAAAATATTACGCCATCAAAAATTTGAAAATAAAAAAAAAAGACCTTTCAAATAGAATTTAAAAAAAAATCTTCAACCTCCATACTTCGTTTATGCTTCAGAACAAATTTATATAATAATTCTTGTATGTTTATTGAAATATCTTTGTGAATGTGCAACAATGCTAACCATTATTTGTCATATTGGCTCGACGTAATGCGCTAAAGTTTGTTCAGCTTCACAGCTGGTTACGGAAAGCACAGTAAGAAAAACGTGACTCTTTCCTACATTGCAAGTCAAGTTTTCTGAAAATAAACTGAAATTGTACGATTGGACTGTTCAGGGTTCTTGTATCAATCTCAAAATACCAGTAGGTTGAACTCAAGCGACAGATATGAACTCAAACCTGAAAATTAACTTTTTTAATTGTCCACTTGCGATACTTGGCACCTCATCAGCAAGCTCCAAATCCTGTCTGGTCATCAGCACATTTTTAACTTCATCTTTTACCCCTTTCAGTTTCTCGTCTGTGCTTTCAGAGGAGAATGCACACCTGTTTCAAGAAGGGAAGAATAACATTAAGGGGTCAATTAATGACCTTTTCCCTTGGCTGTTAAGACTCCAGTTTGGGTCATATAGCATCCGTTTCCCTATTTTTTGTTTCCCAGTCTGGCCACGTGCACAGAGAACCGTTCAACAATAAGCAAGCGCTGTGCACGTAGACAGGTTGGGCTACTAAAAAATAATTCTACATTGAAATGTGCAGACTGCCTGTTTACACATGCTTAGAAAGTTATTTGTCATTAATACGTTTTCCACATTTTTGGCGCCCCTCCTTTAACAAAGGGGGGGGGGGGTTACTGGGCAACTAGGAAACCCCCCTAAACACGCCACTGATGTGCTTCTCTGCATGCCAAAACATCTTGGCTCGTTTCTGACCATTGTACCTCTGCTGCACGACGATCACTCAAAAGTGATTCTGCAACAGAAAAAAAAAAACACTGTCGTGCATACAATTATGGAAACTATGCATTTCCGGACATATGCCAATATGAACTTTTTTTTTGTTACTTTTCTTGTGAGGAATCAGCCCCTGAAGTTTGTCCCTGTTGTTACCTTATAATGAACATTCAATTTTTTATTTTAATATAATAATAAATTGCCACCCCCATCTCCTTCAATAATTCGAGGATCTCTCCTTGACTTTAAAGCTAGAATTTATGCAAGCTACATTTCGCAGATCTCCGAAAATTTTAGCAATCTCCAATTTCGCAGATGTCCAATGATTGATTGATTAATAAGCAGACGATTTGTGATGAGAGCAGCTTCAAAATTTTTTTTGTGTTTTGATCATTGTATTATTTGAAGCGATCTTTGCTTACGTTTATTATACTATTGCGTTTTGTGATACTTTTGAATGAAATTTTGTTAATTTAGTTTTTATGCGAGCTGATCCTCCTCCTTCTTCTTTCATCAACGTCTTCGTGATCAGGAGCTGAGATGGAAAACTGGATCAATGGGTTTCCTTTCGGATGTTTCGCAGCTAGAGCGGAAGTTGTTCGCAGTTCCGCTTTACCTCATCGTGCGAAATCGACCAATCACATTACGTAACATGTCTACGAATCAGCGACTCGTTATCATCGAGAATGGCCATTAAACAATAACGAAGTTGTTGATGTTATCGAGTTGAGAAACGCTTAATGGAAAAATTGTAATTTTGTATACGCCTGTGTTAAGTTAGGCATAAGCAGCCCAAGATAAGCCGATGCATAAGTTTTTAGCTCTGTTTTTAATGTTTATCGTATGTAAAATTCAATGTAAGCTTGGCTGGTAGTAATCTTGAAAAGATGACGAATAGTAATCCGTTTAGTTGAATTGGTACGGTAGAGAGGCCTTAAAGCTTACTTAGCACACAAGCGATTGTCGGCATTTGACTTGCTTTCTAATTGCATGCGGACGATGACGTGCTTGCTTGTATTTCTTTTCCAGGACTAGTGATCGTGAATTTGGAATGTTCGAATTGGAAAATGAGTGATACCCATCATCTTGGCCCAAATCATCGCCTGGGAGAAGTTGAACATGCGACTTTCCTCTCGGATCACATCGGTGCCCTGTATCTGAACGACGAGTACAGCGATGTCACGCTCGTTGTCGAAGGCTACAGGTTCCACGGTCACAGAGTCATTTTAGCGGCTCGAAGCGACTATTTCAGGTTAGCACTTACTCAGGAAACCATGAGAAAACAAACTATAATATCATGACATTGTACACACGACTCACTGCTTAACATGATTCACTTAACCATTCATTCATTCATTCATTCATTTGATCTCTTTGCAGAGCTTTATTATACGGTGGACTGAGGGAAACCCAACAATCGGAGATCGAATTAAAAGGAACCTCTTTAGATGCTTTCAAAATTCTCCTGAAATATATTTACACTGGCCATATGATTTTGGCAAATCTAAAAGTCAGATTTTAATTTATTGTTTAAGACATCTCATTATTACATTAAATGTTTGTCTATACATGCACACATCCACACACTTTCCCTGAGATCATTTATTGTTGTACGATCTAATTATTTTCTCGCACAGGAGACGTTTAGTTCATCATCAAATACTATACTCAACATTTGGATCTTAAAATTTATTATTTTCCCACAGGAATATTGTTTTCCGATAAGATAATATAGCAATTTTCCTCTCAGTACGTTTTATTTAATGTCTAAATTTGTTACATACACATAAACAGAATGAACTAAAACAATAGGGACCAATATAGAAATAATTAATTACCTTAACTACTGTGGATGCCAATTCCTTAAAATACAAAGCGAATCCACTTTTCCACAAAGATTTTTATTCACCATGAATATGCAAAGTTGTAAGGATGACGATAGATTAAGCTTAGCCATTTATCAAAGCCTGTAAAATGAGGGGGTTGGATAAGCGGCTGCGGAAGTCGAAGTCCGCATGTGTGATTGTTTACTTTTAATGAATGTTGACTTGTTCTGCACCTCACACGATGCAGGCATACGTAGGTGGCTGGCGCTAACCCGCAGGCTCGTTTTCTCCAATTTGGTCAACCCACGATGTTCGCCCTCATTGCGTGTTGAGCAGAGCAAAGCCCAAAATTTGACGAAGTCCCACGTCGAGCACCTATCTCTGAAACCAACGGAGGTGCATGCGCAGAAAGTTTTTCTTCTTTTCCATTTAAATTATTTTTTTTGTGACTAAATACATGACTTGAGAAACTTTTGAAGCGCTTCAAAAAATATACAAAGAACTGTGATAATTTATTTGTAATTTTATTGGATGCAATTGAGCAAATGATTTTGAAGAAACGATAATCTCCACACTATATGCTTTGGCCACCTCATGTGTGGCTATTAAAGACTCCACTTCGTCCTTCTTTAAACTATCAAAGGAGGTTAGACAAGGGTATCCTTTGTCTCCCCTTTTATATATTTTCTACTTGGAGCCATTACTGCAGTATTTAAATCGCCACAAAGATGTTCGAGGATATGAGTTACCTGTTGCGTCGGAGGTGAAGATCCATCCCATTAAGCTGTTTGCAGCGGACTTAATTGTATGAAGAGTGGGCAAGGACATTCTATCGTGTCAACTGAGCACGTGAGCTGATGTTTTTCCTGGTGTCAGCGTATGCTTTCTGCCAAATACTCAGGCACAGAGCACGTGGCCACTTTTGGCTAATAAATTATGCAAAAAACATTTTGGTAACACTTGCGCATGCACATATAAACATTATTTAGTAAAAATGCTCATATTTATCAAATATTAATATTTTAATATTCTGATTGCAGGGTGTTGTCTCTACTATAGTTTGTCAAGTTTGCAGGAAAACCTTTTGATGATTTTATTGAACTTTACAATAATTCAAGTCGCTTTTTAGTGTTACTGTGTCGACTGCCTCTTGTGAAGGCGCATTTTCTGTGCAGAAGCAAATCAAAACATGTTAATATAGGAAGGAACAAAATTGGGCTCCTATATTAATTGCTCCTCCAACCATTCCTTTCGGTACAAATTGGCTGCATTCAAACAAATGATTCATAGGACTTTCACCCTGCCTCTTACTAAGCAGCAGAAGGAGGAAGAAATAGAGAAAACTAGGTGATATGCCCGGCGTTGCTCGGTCTGTTTATTTGATGAAATTTTGACGGCGTTTCCCTTTTGCCATCTCTTGAGGAAACAAACAAACATAAATCAAGATATATTATATTTACCCTTACCCCCTCCCTTTGGGGACATGTAAACCTTACTCTGAACCTAACGAACATATGGCGCGAAAATGAGCTCAATCGGATAAGTGGTTCAAAAGTTTTTAGAACATTTACAGACGCACCCTGAACCTGAATTTTTATATATAAAGATGACGCATCATTCGAAGTGTTTTGATATATTACATGCCACATATTAGCATAGAAAGTTTCAGTGAACCAGAGTGGTTTCACTAAATTCCAGGTGCTTTTGAATCAATTTGACTATCAATAATTTTTATTATATTCATTTATGACACGTCATTCCAAGTAGTTTGATATACAGGGTGTCAAAAAGTATGGTAACATGGCCGATATCTCGGAAATTAAGCATTGTACGAAAAAATGTCCAGAATCAATAGTGAGTTATTTCGTGGGGGAAATTCATTAGTTGGGGAGGGGAGGGTACTTTGAAATCTTAAACAGTAGCCCCTATTTTTAATCTTATGTTCAGATTGTACACAGTTTTCGAGAGATGTTTTATTCTTGGTGTTTTTTCAATTGATCCAACCGTTTAGGAGATAGAGGCCCTGAAAGTGTAGAACTTTTAAAGTTTTGAACCCAATTTTATCGATGAATTCAAAAAGATAGAGTGTGTCTTACAAACATTCCTATTCTAATTTTTCATGTGTTTAAGAATCCGAAGTCAGAATTTCAAAAATACAATATTTATCAATAAATATTTACATACTCTGCCTCCATAGGACTGCTGCCCCCATGACTTTGCTTGTGCACTAAAAATTTTGAATTTCTGAAATTTGATTTCGGATTCTTAAAGACCTTCAAAAAGTAGAATAGCAATGTCTTCAAGACCCACTCTCTATCTCTTTGTCTTCATTGATAAAATGGGTTCATTAAAAGTCCCAATACGCAGAACGATTATACGCAGTAGGAAAGTTCGGACCAAAATTCGATAACTTTTTTGTTATTAAAGAAAGAGTGTTAAATCAATAATAAGTGTTCTAATTCACTCTCTCTGGCATGAATGCATGCTTCACAACGTCGCCGCATGGACTGACGTAAAAAGTTCAAAAGTTCCTGGTTCTTCGCGAATCTGGTCCGCAGCTATGGCGATTCCGGCTACCAGCTCTTCATCGGATCCCACTTGCGTCTCGTATACCAATGTCTTTAAGTGTCTCCGCAGATTCCAAACAACTGTTTCCTGCAGGTAGGATTTCAACATTTTTTATCTCAAAAACATTGCCCCAGAGAAAAAAATGAAAGAAGTAAATGTTGCTTAGATTTATCCCTCTATCACCTAGAAACCGAAAGAAATATACCTGCCGAATTTCAAGTTTGTAGGCGTCATAGTCCTGGAGATTTCGTAATGAATGAGTGAGTGTACACATTTTTCGCTCTTTCTTTTATATAATAGTATTTTCCCCCTGCAAAAATCCTCGTTGTCCTCGGCCGGGATCGAAGCCACATCTACGGGCATCAGAGCAACACTATCTGGACAGAAGGCCTGATAACGGAAACGTCATACACTGTTACATCATCATTAATCGACCAGATTTAGGGCTTATTATTGGTAGAAATAGGATTAACAATGGACGAGTAATGATGATGTAACAATGTATGACGTTTCCGTTATCAGGCCTTCTGTCTAGGAGGTGTTGATCAGAGGAGATCACGCAACCACTGAGCCATCGAGGCCAATAAGGAAAAGTAAAGTTGTCTGCTAGACAGAGAGTAATGCCCACGCAAATGGCCAGAGAGCGCCAGTGAAAAAAAAAAATCACGCTTTAAACAATGGAGTTTCCCATCCTGTATTTCTTCATCCAATGCCTATTGTTATAGAAACTTTACTCTGCATTGTAGGAGATGACATACATTGGGCGAGGTCAAAAATGCAAATACCAAGTTGGGTTGGTGAAGCAATGATTATTGCTCGATTGTTAACGTATTCTTGACCGTCGTAGCAACAATGGCTTTCTTCACTAACTCAACTCGGTGTTAGCATTTTTGACCTCGCCCATTGTTGGTCCGCGCATATCGTAGGCTCGTGTCAGACAGACAGATCAAGCAAAATATTATTTTTACCCTTTCCCCTTTGGGCCCAACCTGACACTCGGCACATGTAATCCTTACCCTGAACCTAACGAATATCTGGTGCAAGTATGAGCTCAAAAGGATAAGTGGTTCAAAAGTTTTGAGAACATTTACAGACGCACCCTGAATTTTTATATAGACCTTTCCATTGAAACCGAAACTGGAGTAACTGCGCAGAAGCAGGACAGCAAAATACTTGCGTTTCCTACCTTGAAATGTGCAAACAATATTACACATCCGGAGGAAAACGGAAGTTTTTTTGCTGTCCTGCTTCTGCGCAGTTAGTCCAGTTTCGGTTTCAAGGAAAAGATAAACAAACTTTGGCGCCATCTCTTGAGTAAACAAACAAACCAAGATATATGATTTTTACCCCTTTCCCCCCTACTTTAGGAACGTGTAAACCTTACTCTGGACCTAAGGAATATATGTTGCAAATATTAGCTCAATCGGATAAGTGGTTCAAAAGTTTTTAGAACATTTACAGACGCACCCTGAGCCTGAATTTTTATATATAAAGATATACAAAAGTATGCTTCTTTCAACGGGTTCAGCCCTGAAATCATCGACCCATTAATTAGGAAAGAAATTAAAAAATTGAAGTTATTCGAAACCACGACTCTGACCTTGCCAAAGAAAAAGGCAAAGAATTTTTCGTCCTTCCCTGTAATAGAACCTTGGTGAAAGGATTGGAGAAGATAGCAAAGAAGTTCGGTCAAAATGTCGCCTACAGAATTGGACACACATCGAGAAGATTACGCGGTTCGATAAAGGACAAAATTACAGCTGAGATCATTCAGGAATATACCAACTCAATTGTGGCTCGTGCCCGCGTATTTACGTAACACAGACTAAAAGAAAAATCTCCACCCAGATTAAAGAGCATATCAAATATGTCCTAAATTGCAAACCGGAAAGCTCAGGATTTGCCCAGCACTTTCTGGAGTTTGGACACGACATAGACCCAAAAAATTACAAAATCCTACATAGTGTGAATGATGAAAGACACCTGAACTTTAAGGACTCACAAGAAATAGCTCGTAGGTCGACAAATCAGCTCATGAATTCAGAGGCCCCATGGACCTCTCTGATTGATCAGGTCTTGCAAACATCATAAAATAATTTTCCCATTGACTGTGGTTTTATTATTCGTTTCCGAATTTGTTCTTCTTTCTTGACTGGCTATGTAACTATATCCTGTCACTGTATAACTTCTCATGCCGAAAAATGACTACCTGGTAGTCGAAATATGCATATTCATGGTGAATAAAAATCTCTGTGGAAAAGCAGATCGAAATCTCTGTTCTGTACTAATTGCTCTATTACAGATGAACCATTCATTTCTAGAAATATCTTCATATGAGTTTTTTTTTGTTCCTTTTCTGGTTAGGAATCACCTCCTGAAGTTTGCCCCTATTTTTGTAGTTCACTCTGTACTCGAGATATATAAATCATTTTGCTCAATAACCCTTTCTCATACAATAAATGTGAGGCAAACATGGCAAAAGCTGCTAACAGTAATAAAGGTTACGTCTGTATTTTTTTTTCAGATAAAATGAGATATAAAATTTGCAAGCTAATTTATCAGAGTAAAACTGTAATAAAATGTAATCTTAATTTATTTACGAGTGAAAATCAAAAAGTAACATTATTATTATTTTTTTTTTTTTTTACAAAACATTGTAGTAGGTGGTGGGAAAAGTGGATATACTTTTTGAACTTGTTGCCTTCCCCTATCGTTTAAAAGCACCGTGAAGGTGCTGACATCTAGTGGAGGCATGTAATTGCAATCGGCAGGATGGCATCATTGATCACATCGTCGTTCTGGAAGAACAAAGAGCTGTAATTTGTTTCCTTCATGCGAAAGGTCATCCACCCAAGGAAATTCAGTGAAATGCAGAAAGTGTACGGCAACGACTGCATGGCTTAAGCAAATGTGCGAGCATGGTGCAAAACGTTTACCGAAGTGAAGCGTGCCGGTGGCTGTACTTGCAGGAAATGGACTTTATGCGATGGGCATTCAAAAACTTGTACCACGGTGGCACAAATGCCTTAATCACAAAGGCTCATACGTAGAGAAATAGCCAGAACATTGATATGTATTTTGTATATTTTGTTTTTTCATGTCTGCTCCAGCACTTTCTTAAAAAAAATAAATAACGTTACTTTTAGATTTTCCCTCGTACTTTTTAAATTTCCTTACTTTTTTTTTCATAAAGGCTTATTTGAACTTGAGGTGAATTTTTGTTTGTTTTGTGGTGTATGGAGCTCCCACCTCACTAATGTAAGACTAACAAAAATTGGCTTTAAAAACCCTTTTAGTTTGTGGGGAGCCATTTAAATAAGAATGTGTGAATGTGTGCACCCTCTAAATATATAAAATATTTCCTACTTGAATTTAATAATTGTTACTGATAACACCAAAAATAAATTGTTGCAGGAGGAAATTATTCTAGATATTCTGGGGCTAACTCATCAGTATGGATTTTCTGATTTAGAGACTTCCATCTCTGATTATCTTAAAGCAGTATTGAATATTCGAAATGTTTGCATGATATACGATATGGCTAGTCTTTACCAATTGTCCTCTTTAGCAGATGTATGTTGTAATTATATGGATCGACATGCTTTGGATATTTTACATCATGAATCTTTTTTAAATCTTTCTGCAGTAAGCATTTTTCTTCAACTCCAAATTACTTTCTTTTGTTTTTGCTAACATTGAATTTCATGATGGTTTGTTTTTTTTTTTTTTGTTTTTTTTTCTTCCATATTTTTAGACTGCTCTTAAAGAAATGATAAGCAGAGATTCCTTTTATGCCCCAGAAGTAGAGATTTTCCGAGTAGTTTGCAAATGGATTAGACATAATTCCAATATAGATCCTCAGGACATTTTAGCAGAAGTTCGATTACCATTAATGCATCTTCCTGAACTTTTAAATGTCGTTCGACCCACAAAATTGATAAGTCCAGATGCTATATTAGATGCTATTCAAGCTCGTGTAGAAAATAGAGATGTGGATTTGAAATATCGTGGATATCTTAGTAATGAAAAGGATATTTTTTTTTCTGACATTCCATTTGAGTTAAAAAAATATTTTTTACTGTTAGTTTTTTTTTTATCTGTAATATTCAAAATTTTATGAATTTGACAGTTCTTTGTTTTCTTTTAAAGTGCCTGAAGAAAACGTTGCCTCACCTAAATATGGTGCTCAGGTCATTCACGGTGAAATGCGATCTGCTCTCCTTGACGGCGATGTTCAAAATTATGACATGGAGCGAGGATTTACCCGCCATCCCATAGACGATAATAATGGCCAAGGAATATTGATAAAATTAGGTTCTCCATGTATTGTAAATCACATGCGAATGTTGCTATGGGATAAAGATATCAGGTAGTTTATGAAGATAAAAATGCATGTATAACTTTTTTATTGATAGAATTGTGAAGGGTGTTTAGAAAGTTTATAACTTTGGCTAGAAAAACTGTGTATGTTTGTGCATGCACTGGTTGTCATATTGGGGTAATCATTTAGTCGACACCCATTCAAATACGATGATAAAATATATCAGATGATGTTGAAGTTATGGTAAATCTGTGAGGATGAACTTTTCAGCTGCCTAATCATGTTGGACAAATGCTACACATATATGACTCAAAAATGAAAGAAATCAATAATCATTTCTGTAGTGATCATGATTATTCATTGAGGTAGGAAAATTTTTTTCATTGTTAAAGTTTAGACATTAGCAAATTCAGCTGGTTGCTGCCAGGGAGAAAATAGAATGCCCCAGTCACATGATCAATCTGCATGAGAGTGTTAACCAAGAGTGGAGCAGTTGAATGGGAATTTTTTTCTTCTGTGATCCACATGCAGAGATAGAGACAAGTAGCAACTGGCAATATTAGTGTCCCAAATTGTTGTATACACTCTTTGAAACGTTATAGTTCAGCAACGAAATGAGATAGAAATATAAGGTAAGCCGTCCTGGACTTCTTACAGAAGGAGTGCTTCTTCTCCACGACAACGCGCGTCCTCACACCTCGAAAGCAACGGTAGACCTCATCAAAAAGTTCAACTGGGAAGCAATGCAGCATCCACCTTACAGCCCTGACTTACAGCCCATGTTTTGTTGTGCATGATCCAGACAGCGCTGGAAAAGCATAGCAACATGTTCATTGTTGTTCATTTGTTTATGAACCAAACTGGTGGTGAGACTTTCATTCGATGAACGTAAGTGGATACTGAAATGTTATTGGAAAGTACAGAATGTTGTTGAGGCTCAACAACGTTGGAGGGTTGAATTTGGTACACCACTGCCAACAAGGGTGACAATAACAAAACTCTGAGACAAGTTTGAAGCCAAAGGAACAGTGAAAGATGTATTGAAAGGTCGGTGCGGAAGAAAGAGAAGTTCCACAGATAACGAGAGTGTTGATGCCGCCATGGAGATTTTTTGCACGATCCCCAAAGACGTCAGTGAGGCAATGCTCTCGTGAAATTGGTATACCAAATCCATCCATGATATTCCATTAGCTATAATCCAGTCGGTATGTCACTCCGTTTGACGTCGGTGTTGGGAATGTACTGTGGTAGAAGATGGACATTAGGAGCATGTACGGGCTTAAGGAAGTTTAAGAAATAAAATACAACAAACCTTATACAGTGAAACTCTTTAAGCCGACCAGCAATGGTTCCACGTAATAGTGGTCGTCTAGAGAGGTGGTCTTCTTAAAGAATTGGGGGGGGGGGGGGGCTTCATTTAGAGTAAGCGTAATTTATAAAGTTTCATCGTTTCAGTTATTTAACATTGTAAAGATATAATCTGATGACATACAAAGCTTACTTTTTTGTTTCATTTATTTATTTAGTAATTTGCATCATGGACTAAAGTTTTATTAATGAATTTGAATGAAATTTGCAAAACTTTATGCAGCTATTCAAAATAAACAATACGTGAAAACAAAATACTAATACTTAATACAGGTATAATTACGTAGCAGTAAAAGTGATCCCAATTATTGGATCAAAAATTTTCCCTATTCTTTATTGAAAAACTGCAACATTGAAGTTTATTGTTTTCTGCTCAACTTTTTTATATACTGTAACTTGTTGATATTCTTTTTCCACCTCTTCTAACAATTGCTGCAAGTTTTGACTTGGTCTTGTAGCGATATAAAACAAAGTTTTCTTTTTTACATGGTGCAATAGGAGGCAAGAAATTGAAACGTGATGTGAAGAGTGAAAGTGATGTAAAGTGAGCCCAACACGTACACTCTCAACTGCAATCACATGTTGGGCTCTTCCGAACTGTAAGATAAAGCAGGGGAGTGAGTGAATGCCACTGATACACAGAGCAAAGAAACAGATTGAAAAATGTTCAATTTCCCTACTCCCCCTTCACAAAAAATGAGCATACTCTTTAAGTTACAGGAAGTGGTATTATTAACACTTCAATCCCATTGGGATTATCCCAAGACCAGTGACCACCCATTTCAGGCACCAATCATCAATATTCCCTCATGAAACAGACCAGTAGAAAAGGCAAAATCGAGTCCTGACAAACTTGACTCGATTTTGCCATGTCTACTGGTTGGTTTAAAGAGGGAATATTGATGATTGGTGCCTGAAATGGGTGGTTGTTGGTCAAGTAAAGAGGTGGTCAGCTTAAAGAAGAAAAAAATGCATTATACCTATGAGACATTAATTCCGTGCCAAGGAAAAGTAGTCGAGTTAAGCGGGGATAGTGTTAAAGAATTGGTCGAGAATAGAGGTTTCACTGTATTTCTATCTCATTTTGTTGCTGAGTTATAACGTTTCAAAGAGTGTATACATCAATTTGGGACACCCTATATATATACAGGGTGGACCAAAAAATAAACACGCCACTGAAAAATTCTAAGTCCCAGGACAAGAGGTTTTGCAATGATAGGATTATTCAGCAGTGAGTTTATTCAGCAGTAGGTTTATTCAACTGTTATTTGCCACCCATTCACAGCACGCCTATTGTTAGTTAAACCTATTGTTGAATATACCTATAGTTACAAACCTATTGTCCTGGGATTTAGAAATTTTCAGTGGCGAGTATTTTTTGGTCCACCCTGTATGATCAGCAACATCAACAAAATACTCAATCTTTGGAATTTTTTTCACCCCTTCCAGATGTTGAAGCAGTAAAAAAGCCAAAACTTCTTCGTCTTCTTAGAAGAATTGTCAGATGAAGAAGCTAGCTAAAAAACAATCTAATTAATTTTAGCCTCTGAGGCAGCTAACCAGGAAGCAAACCTGCTCCACTCTACCTTGTCTCAGCTTCAGTTGGGAGTGACGCCACCGAAAAACGTTGCTTATCAGACATAGTACACACCATTGTATCCTTCCACCGTTAATTTTTATTTTTTTTTAATTTCGTCAAATGTCTTTTCTATCCGCAGATTTTTTATTATATCGAGGAGAAAAATATGAAATATGATTGCAGACAGAAATTTTGAACTTTTTATACAGAAATTTTTTCAAACTTATTTCTTCCTGCGGACGAACGGTAACAGCTTCACTCGTGATGTCACACTCAACTAAACTTGAGACAGGGTATAATTTTTGTGGAGTGCAAAGGAGTGCTCCCTTCCACAAGCAGCAATAGCAACTAAATGCTGTGAGAGCAAGCCAGCCGAAAAATTAGATTTTCTTGCAAAAATTGTGATTTTACAGGAGTCATATGTCAGTAGGATTTATAGATGTGCAAATTATTCAATCTTCTTCCTTCTAGTTTTGTCTAAAGTATGAACTTTCCAAATGCCCTTATTGTGTAATATAAGGGTTTAGAAGATAATTTTTACATGGCATCTTTGCCTTGACATACAGGTAGTTATTTTTAAAGGGAAAAAAAATAGGCAAGATTTTAGATAAATTCATTTACAAATGCAACAAAAAAACTAATAGTGTATCATTAATTATTAATATGTCATTGAGACAATTCATTAGTTACGCTTCATAATGTAATGGTCTCTCTAGGCCGTTCAAGATGGTCACACCTGCTTTAACGTAAACTTTTTATTGTAACATTGCATGGGCCTTTGTAAGCTGGCTATATTGTCTTTCGATCCATAAAAATTTTGAGAAAGCAATAAAAAAAGGTATTTACAAGATGGTGCAAAAGAAGCAACAAAGATAAACATTCACAAAAATTTTATTTTTATTTGTAATTATAAAGTTTTTTTGAGTTATTATTTATGAAACACTATGTCATGCAAATGTCCTTAGAATTCTGTCTTGCAAAGCCTTGCTCTCTCTAGATGTTTTCCATGACATTGGTTAAAACATCAGTTATTTCTGCAATTACAGCTCGAATGTTGGTCTGTTATGTTTTGAATAGTTACTGGCTTATTAACATAAACCCTCTCTTTTAAACATCCCCTTGCTGACTTAACGAGCTGGAACCATTCCACCGATCATATAATCATTGAAATGGAAGTTGGATTTTTTTTTTTTTTTTTTTACATTGAAATGGTAGCAAGGGTTTTGTTGTAATGCATCGAATGTTGATTTTTTTTAAAAAATCTGTGATTATTTGCTGGGTACTCGTGTATCTTTACATAGTCCCCCCCCCCCCATATCCTTTAATTAAAGGATTAAAATTAGAAAATTCTTAAAAGAAATTAACTAGTTTGTTTCTTTTGTGCCACCGTATGTTATTTGAGTGTTAAGTAATTTACTTCTCAGATCATTAAATGTCTAGAAATCGTTTGTAAGTGAGATAGTATGGAGAGGATTTTATGAATTTTACATTGCTTCTTGCATATTTTCCTTTAATTTCAGATTTTTTATAGAGGAGTGAGGGCATCATATGCCTCTTCTCTGGATGTGGAATTGCATAGCATTACTTTATTATTAGAAAAAGGCATTTATAAAATTTGGAAATTTTGACCTATTATTAGGTTTACAATCTAGTGGAAACTTTGGATTTGACATGATTGGCTATTGTAAAAGTTTGAAATATTAATATAATAGGCAGGCCATTTTGAACATTCACCCCAAGAGCAAACTGATATCGAATGCTCAATTAATGAGCAGAGCCATGCGTACATATATGCCTTTGAAATTGATGAACGAGGAAATTGCATTGATGACTTGAGTAAATATTATATTGTATTATTTGAATCACTTTCTGGGTTATAACATAACTGGGAGTTAAATGCAATTGCTTTTGCATATTTTTACCTATTGAAATTTTGATATCTAAAATTCTTTTATTTGTGAATTAGTCATTGTTGGGAATCAAAATTTTTTTCACTACCGGTTTGCATTTCTAGAGATATATCCTTACACTATTGGGCCATTTTGTTGAGCTCTTAGAATATCATCTTTCAACTTTTTTTTTGCCCTTGCAAAACCTTTGAAATAATATCCATATCTGCTGTAGAATATGAAATTATAGCTGATTTAATAAATTCGAAGAAATTTAGAAAGCTCAAACTGCTGTGAGCGATCGAATCCAACTACTGGAATTGGTGTACATGATAACTAAGTTGTATTTTCATTTTCTTTTTAATTTCACTCAAAGTTAGTTACTGGACTTAATAAATGGTGCACTTTTCCCCTTCCCTGTTTTTTTTTTTTTGTTTAAGATCATATAGTTATTTTATTGAAGTTTCTATGGATCAGAAAGACTGGGTCACAGTGGTCGACCATACTGCTTATTTATGTCGAAGCTGGCAGTCTTTGTATTTTCCGAAAAGGGTCATAAGGTAAGTAAGATAGAATAAAATCAATACCTTAAGAGTATACAATGTTATGTTTCTTTTGTCATAAGTTAGAAGGAAGGGTATTTTGGCAATAGGACAAGTTAACTGAACTTGCTGTTAAAGAGACTGCTATGGGAGGGGGGTAAAACCTAGAGGCACAAAATCTTACAACTGACAGATCAGTAGTTGATGCTTTTGTGTTTGAATCGGAACAAGATAGCAAAGCCTTCAGTGATAAAATTTATATTAAGAAATTAGATTTAAATTATATTCTTTTATAAAAATAAAACTTTGTAAGATACCGTAAGTATTCTACTATAATGCGACCTCTTGTATAATGCAATCTCCATTTTTTGACTCATTGCTAACTTATGAGAAATAAAATATGCAAGAATATACAGAAAAATCTATTTTTTTCAATGTTAGAAAGGCATAACCATGATCTTTACAATTAAAAACCTTCAAAATCCGATTCATTATCGTCTGATTCTTCAAAAAAGTTCCTTAATACAGTACAGATTATTAAAAAAAAATAAAAAGTTACTTAGTTTTGAAGAAAACAAGAACGATACAGTTATATGTATTTTATTTTGATTTTTCTAAATTATTACATTACATATTATGTATTCATGCATTAAGTACTGTAATAAATATTCATTTGAACTTTATAAAACATTCTTGGACAATTTCAGGAAATGAATGCAGTGGCTGTTGAAAAACTTTACTTAGTTGATTTATTTATTTAAAAAGATGTCTATATTATTCAATTATTATCAATAAATGGCATTAAGAAAAAGTATAATAAATGAAACGTGATCACAGTGGGGGAAAAAAAAGCAAATTAATGTACTGTATATATTGTATAGGGCTTCTAATGAATCCATATATTCAATATTGCACACTAGTTTCGTTTGAAGTTCGCTTGAACCCCCCCCCCCCCTGGCCCTCGGGTATAATGCGATCCCACAAATTTAGGAGCATTTTCAAGTCAAAATTTTTCGCATTATAGTAGAATACCTACGGTAGAATCGGAGACGTTTCTGCACCACTTTTGCAAAAGTATCGCCTCGCCACCACAACATCACAATGATATTACGGGGTGCTTGGTTTGCAAATTTGGTCTGGAAATGTCTTTGAACAACAGTTATTGATGAAGTTTTTGCATAATCTAGCACACGTTAAGCTTTTTCTTTCGCTGATGCCACCATTTAGAATAAAACTGTCTCAAGTGAGCATTTTGGAAATAGCAGACTTTCAGTTTTTGCTAAATGAAACTACGAGAGCTAATCTTTCATGTTATTTTAATTTCTTGTGAAATAAATTCATTAGAGCAGTCGTTGATATGATTTCTTTTTGTACCATTCATTTTGAATTACCTGTATAAACACCATATCAAAGAATTATTGTTGGCTGCACTAGAACCGGCTTTACTAACAAATTGCACAAAAGCAATGCCAGCATATAATCAGCAACAGTGCTAATTTTTAAAAAAAAATTCGGAAACTTTTAAAATAGAATAGAAATTGAATAATAGAGGTGAGGAATTGGCCTCCTCTTTATTTTTTAATTATCTTAAGGAATATACTATATCACTAGCGAGACATTTTTATTGTATTATTCAAGAAAAATTATTACAGTCTAACCTCGTTAATGTATTTTGTGGGACAGAGCAAAAATTATGTACAGTAAGACCCCGACTTACGTCAGTAATTGGTTACCGGAAAATGTGACGCAAGTCGAAGCGACATAAGTCGAAACATCATTTAATTTAACAATACATTTGTTTATAAAAAATTGTACTTAATTAGTACTCATTGTATAATGCCAAAAACTGGACAAACTGTAGTAACAAATAAAATAAGAAGAGAAACTACAATTCCAGAAATGAGTAAGTTTAGGGTTTTGATAATAACTTACTCTCATTTGTACTTGAATAAATTTTAAGTTTAAGGCTTAAGTTTAAAATTACCTGCTTCATTTCTACCTAGTAGAATAGTGAGACGATCCTTGGATATTTTGAAAATCTGCATGGATTGCATTTTTCAAATATATACTGTATATATGGGGGGGGGGGGCACAATTTTTTGGCATAAATGCAAAACATGCATTGTAACACCGAAACAGTGGTGGAAATTTATTAATGATGTAAGTGCGAAATGTCATAAGTCAAAACGAAATAAGTCGGGGTCTTACTGTACAGGTATTATTAGGGCATGAAATAAAGTTGCTGAAAATCCCAATAGTGCTGCTTTATGAAATAAGCTTGCGATTATTGTACATTAAATAGAATCTTCACGCATTTTTATTTACATGTGTTTATTTTTTGGGGGAGGGGGGTAGACACCATTATTGAAGTCTGTCCACGTGAACTTATATAATTGTTAGAAATTACATTCCTTAGAAGATTGTAATTTCTGGTCCAGCGTGAGATTGTAATTTCCTCTTCTGCGATGTATCCATGATAATAATATGAATCTTAACAAATTCAATGAGTGAATAGGGTTGTGAATATTGTAAATATTTAGAATTCTGATCAATGCATTAGAATGTTCAGATTTATATAAATATTGAGATTCACCCAGAATTCGTGATTATACCGTAACAAGTGCTTCATACTTTGAGTTTAATGGATTTTGCATGACATAGTTTGATTCTCCTGAGAGCGTGTGAGCTTCTGTAAAAGATCCTGTTCCCAAATCTTCTGGCAATTTTGTCCAGTCCTTTAGTGATTCCTCCTCGGATCTGTCAAAGACCAGAAATGTGACCAAAGCTCTGGAGTTTACAAATTGAAATGTGAGGTGTGTGATTCCTTTTATATTGGGCAGTCAAAAAGGAGGATTGTTGCCAGGATTGGGGAACATTTTAGACACATCCGCAATTACAATCCTGATTGCTCAGCCTTCGTGCAACATGTCATACAAATGGGTCATGGGGTAAAACTGGATGCATACGAGATACTCCACCGTATCGGTGACTGGAAGAAGCTCATTTTCCTAGAGACTTTGGAGATATACAAGGAGCAAGGCAACAAAATTCTAAATGGTGACAAGGGTCCTATGGACCTTACTGACTTGGACAACCTGCTAAGGCATTTGCACTGAACGGACATTTTCTTTGATTTGACTTCCACATTAAGACTTTGGGATAATTTCTCTGATTGGACCATCTTGTTATGACTGTAACTTCTGATCAACCACCTTGATTTGTTATTATATTTATTGTACCTTTCACCTGATTGGCTTAAGCTTGTTAGCTCTTTTTTGTAATCCACTTTGTGAAAGAATCTGATTAGCTCCTATTCCATATAATTAGCTCTGAGGCACTCTGCAACTTTATTCATGTTGAAAAAAGGACGCTTAGCGTTTGAAATACGTATTCATGCTGAATAGATACCCTGTTGTTGTATCCACAGTTTAAGGTAACTTCTATTTTTATATCGTAAAACGAGGTTAGACTGTAAATGCAAGTTCAACAAACAGCACATGAACAAGGAGTAAAAGGTGAAACTAGCATTACCATTCTTGCACAAATTTTTCAAAAATTGCACTTTAAAAGACATAGATTTTCTTTGCTTTTCTTTTTTAATTTGTTGTCATGTGACTCCTGACTTATAATCTATTAAAGTTATTCTGATAGTGCCAGGAATTCAAGCTGATATTTAAGCCTGCAGTCCTTTAATTCGCAGTTTTTGTTAAAAGGCCATCTTCTTTAAAAAGAAAAAAAAATGATCACTCCCAAGTACTTAATTGTAGCCTATCCTTTTTTTTATACTGCATAATGTCTACAAGAGAGTAGCGAAATAATTTTTTTTTCTTAATTGTTACTTTTTTAAATTAGTTATATACGCATCGTTGGAACACATAATACAGTTAACAGGATTTTCCATCTGGTATCGTTTGAATGCCTCTTTACAAGTAAACCATTTACATTGGATGCTGGCTTGATAGGTACATAAGAGCGATGGGTTTAACACAAATCGTGTTGGTTTTGATTTTATACTGAAAAACTAATCCTTCTTTCTTCTTAGTTCCTAAAGAGAATGTGGCAACAATTGCAGCCAGTGCTTGTGTCATTGAAGGTGTGAGCCGTAGTCGCAATGCTCTACTCAATGGTGATACTCAAAACTATGACTGGGACTCTGGTTACACATGTCATCAACTTGGGAGTGGTGCCATTATTGTTCAACTAGCACAGCCATATATGATTGACTCATGCAGGTAGTCGATTCAAACGGCAAAAATAGTTTAAAATAATTTTTTTTTACGCCAGAATTCTGCAAATCTGCTTGTTTGTTCGTTTTCTAAAGATTGTTATTGTGGGATTGTGATGACCGAAGTTACAGTTATTATATTGAAGTGTCAACAGATCAAACTACGTGGAGCCTAGTCGCGGATAAAACAAATGATGCTTGCAAGTAAATAAAATTAAAAAAAAAAAATCTCTTTTTAATGCCAAAAGTTTTCATTTGTCAACTTACTGAATTAATATTTTAAATAAATGCCTTTTTTTTTTTTTTAAAAGATCTTGGCAAACCATACAATTTGAAAAGAAGCCGGTTGTATTCATAAAAATTGTAGGAACTCATAATACAGCAAACGAGGTAATGTTATGTTGCATTATTTATCCACGTTTTACGACATAAGTAAACAGCTGGAAATGAAGGCAATGCAACAGTATAGTTTTCTTTTTTAAAGGTCTTTCATTGTGTTCACTTTGAGTGTCCAGCGCAAACAGATAGTCTTAATAGCTCTGTTCCCCCAGTTACAACTGAAAACACTGCTACACCGATGGAAGGAGTAAATAATACACCAAACTGTCAGTCGTTTTCTGCAAATTACACTGAAAAAAACTTAAGGAATGACTCTTCTTCCTAACCGATGATTGTAAATTAGTCACGTTTTTATTAATTAACTATATAATTTTATTTTATATCTATTAGTGTGTATAAAGAAAGCTCTAACTTTGTAAATTAAAAATTTCGTCGTGTAAAGAAAATAAACATTTTAAATTGCTTTGTGTGTAATAAATGTGGTGCAGCCAAATATATGAGGCGACTTCTCATATGCTTTTTAATGAGGTGAACTGCTGCTTTTTCCCTGGTCCCACAGAAATTTACTTGGGAAATTTGCTAGCGTAATGACTACTTGTCTAATAGTGAATTCCACTCGTTGCTCTTGAGCACACTTTTTTTTTTGCTCCTTGACATTCCACTTACTGCTCAGAAAATTTCCAATGCTCCTATTCTGCATTCTGCTTGCTGGTCTTGCTCCAGAAGAGAGTCCTGCAGCTCATGACGTGATGTAGCTGGAGCAGGAGAGGGAAGGAATTCAAACTTAGAATATGGCTGACGACAAATTTTTATAAGTTTTCGTTGAAGAATTTTTGGCTAGTTCAGAAGATGAATGAGGGTAATGCTTTTCCTTTGTTATTTTCCAAAATTTGTGGGAAGCATAAAGACTGAAAATGGAAATTTGTATGTATATTGTGGGAAAAATATTGCGAGTTTGAGGTCAAATGTTACTAATTAAAATCGAAACACGTCGTCCATAGAAATGGAGTACTCTCGTCTGGAGCAATGTGGCTGCTCCACTTAATGAGCATTTTTGCTTCCTCTCAAAAAAAGTGGTCGCGTCATATCAGGGGGGGGGGGCGATTTGGTCTAATCTCCTACGCTGATCAGACTGGTTGAGAGATGCATTTTCGAGCTTCTGCCAGCTTTTTACGAATGCTACAAGGTGGTGGTCGTAGCATCCGGGACCGACAGCTTAACGTGCCCTCCGAATCACGGGGGGAAGAGTAAGAATTCGCTTCACTGAATGGTCACCCATCCAGTTACTAGCCGTGCTTAACTTCCAGAGCTGGCTTGCTCTGTGAAAGCCCACGGCACCCCCTACTGCTCTATATATACACCAAATTATGGATAATAGTCTGCAAAGGTAATGTAAATGATTGTATCAACATTATTGGACCCTTAGAAAGAAAGAAAGAAAGAAAGGATTACATTTTTAATTTTACATCCATTTTTTATTACTTTTAATTTGTGTATAGGGGATTTGAGTTGACATGCCCATAATCTAACCAACCAAGTACGGTTGCTATCATTAAAATTTGCATCGTGATAAATGGAGCGTGTTTAATTTTTGTGCCACCAGTTTTTGCTGGTGCACAAGATTTTGGATTTACCCACTTTCCAAAGGTCGAGTCTGCAGAATTCCGGCTTTTAGTAACAACTAGCCATTGAATCATGGGAATATGTTTATTTGAAACAATTCTATTTATATAATAACTATCCTTTTAAACCGAAATAAAGGAAATAAAAGTGAAGTATAAAAAAATAAATTTAAAAAATCCTGCGCTAGATTTTTAAAAAATTTAAACATGCTCCATTTGTCACGATGTGGTAAGTGCAGATTTTAATGGTAGCAACTGAACAGTCTGGGACTCGAGAAGACCTCTGAGTTTCACAATTCCACCACTACACGGCAGAAACGTTTGGGTGAGTTCATTTCTAAAAAGGTTGGATAGGGATACTGCAGTTGTTGTCATATTTTTCTCCTGCGGCGCAAGTTGCCTCTCCTCGTGTCTGCGTTGTTTTTGTTGCACACGTGCTTTAGACAATAATTGCAAATCCCTATCCAACCTTTTTAGAAATGAACTCTCCCCAAACGTTTCTGCTGTGTAGTGGTGGAATTGTGCAACTCTGAGGTCTTCTCTTGAGTCCCGAACAGTAATTTAGACTATATGCAATAAAACTGTAACATCATGGATATCAACATGCCATTCTTGAAGTTGCATGGACATTTAACTTTCTTTGATCTAAGATTTCATATTTATACTAGGAGAGGTCCTTGAAGGAAGGCATTATACCATTTACTGGATAGCATAGCGGCTATGCTTACCAATTGTGACCATGATGTCTGGATAGAATAGGAGGTATCGCGATACTTCCTATTGTCCAGGTGAATGGTGTCAAATGCAAACAGAAGCAAAGGTGCAACAAGAATTCCTACATGTTGCAAATTAAAAATCATAATACCATATATACTGATATTAATTAGAAAATGGATGGAAAAATTCTGCGAAAAATCGATGAAAAATCCAGGTCACAGAATTTTTTCATCCATTTTCTAATTAATATCATTTACCTGGTGTTTGGAGTTACCTCCTGTTTAATTTCTTTATTTTTTACCATATATACTCTTTCAAACTACATGAAAAAAAACCTGCAAGGCAGTGTGGGACAGCATGTCACTACTTTTTCACCTACGCCCCACAAGAACCTACGTACCCGAAAACAAGAAGCTCTCTTAGTTTCATTTCAGCTACTTTGTCTTTTTTATGGCTGTACCTTGATCTGGGTGAGAATTGGTAACGTGGCTTTCCCATACTGCCTTGCAGCTTTCATATAGTGAGACGGGTTAAACAGCGGCGATGCACCTTAGTTTTACAGTTAGCTTTGGGCCACAAGTGATCTTGGGAATCTCAGTTTGATATCTTTAGTCCTGGATAATAAATGACACTGGAGCAAATCACAACTCGTATACGAGGTGTGGCAATTAAATAATGAGACTGATGTCAGAAATGGGATTTATTGCAAACAAAGTTACAACTATCTTTTATCCCCTCCCGTATGTGCCTTCCATTGCTCAAAGCAATGCTTTAGGTTATTCATTGTCACCCTCTTCAACAATTCTGCCGTTTTTGCTTTTACCTTTTCAACAGACTGAAAATGTGTTCCTTTCAATGCACATTTCACTTTTGGGAACAGATAAAAGTCGCAGGGAGCCAGATCTGGTGAATACGGAGGATGTTCAAGCACAGGAATGATTAGGGCTTCTTTGTTGCATTTCTAATTAACGGTATTTCTGATGATCATGGCACTACTATAGAACAACATCCTCTACAACCGATGCTCAAAAGGAAACTAAAGCAGATAGAGATGAAACGAACGATGGCTGCTCTTGAAGGTTCAAGGTCAACTGCATTCCAATACCAATCTTCCCCCATGCGGCTGCACGATAGGAGGTGCGCAGTCTCATTATTCAATTGCCACACCTCGTATACCAGATTCTGTAGATTCCATGGGATTGCCTCTGGTGACTCACCTCTACTAATTTTGACCCTGGAGGATTAACAAATGTATGATGTAATTCGATATGATGCAGACTCTAAGAGACCATAGATCACTCATTAATGATCCAGTTCTTATACAGGGTTATTCTAAGTCCATGAAACATTTCAAAAATCCATTACAAATAAACTATACAAATAAATTTTATTATACTGATAAGAGAGGAAAACACTCCAAATTTTCTTAAGATATTTCACAGATGCTCAATGTGTTCACCTTTGGCAATACAGCAAGCATTTTTAAGTGATAATTCATTTCATCCGATATGCATGTCAGCATACCACAGTCCATCACATACACAGCGGCAATGGTACTGTTGCAAAGATCTTGTAAATTACTGGGGAATGGAGGCACAAAGACAGCATCATTGATGAATCCCCACAAGAAGTGGTGACATGGAGTTAAATCTGGAATACTTTAATGCAGCATCTTTTTTTTTTGTGATAAATTTCACTTACATTTACTTCCTAACTGCAAACTATGGCAATTATGTACGTGAGATTATTTATTTAATTACTTGGAGATCACAAACGAAGAGAAACATCCGTGTTGGAGAGTTTCTTTTCTATTCTGTAAGATCTACAACATTTGTTGCTTAGTTTACTTATGAATTTTTGAAATATTTCATGAAGTTATGAATAACCTGTAGAGCTATGAGCAACTATCAGATAACATCGGTCAATATCTTTCTGAAGGTCTTCTGTTCACTTGTAGAATTGAAGCCACATCAAATTACTACACTTTGCTGGGCTATGTGGGAAGGGAAAGAAGCTCAAACACAATAAGAAGTATGTTGAGTAATCCAAAAGACAGAATTAGCCCAGCAGATAGACCGGAAGTGTACAGACTTCCATGCAGCAAATATGATGCGGTTTACTACGGTCAATCACGGAGGCAGTTAACACCAAGATCAAGGAACATTTGGCATACATAAAAAAACGGAAGATATGCTGTATCAAGGTTTGCGGACATGACATGACTTGACCAGCAACATGACTACAATGAAGAGGACTTCAACATCGTCCACAGCACCAGTAACCCTCGTCTTCTCAACTTCCTGGAATCATACGCAATCAGCAGCGTAGACCCCGCAAGACTTCTGAACAGCGACTCGGGCCCAATGGACGTGAACCAATTAAAAGATATTGGAAAAATCCTGCATAAACCAAAACGGACCAATAGAAGAAATAATCCACCCTGAACAAGATCGCCTGATTGAAACTCCACTTATGGCGTTTTTTGTATAGTGTTTTCTTACTTTTGTATTTATTGTTATTGATCCCTGACCGTGTTGTTCCCTCTATAAATAAGACGTTGTAACTCCCTTTACCTCATCTGAATGCTCAGCCCGTTCTGATCAATTCCTCTCTGTATACACTGAAGAAGGCAGCGTGGCTGCCGAAATGCGCATACGTCTGAATAAAAAACTTATGTGGATCAATGGTTTCCTGTTGTCATTGTTGCATTTCGTCCACAGTTTTTGGCTCCAACTACATCTCAAAACAATTTGTAATTTTCTGAGTTCTAAACTTTTGGAGATTAAATATTTTCCTCCTACTATTCATCTGATTTATTTTATTTTATTTTTTTTTTTGGAATTTATTTATTGATACGTTTTTCTCCACCACAGAAAACAGAAGATTTCTCATTGAGTACTTCTCCATATTCCATTTTTTGATTCGGACGAGTAGAATTTGTTTCATTTACAGATGCCTACGTCATGAAGGAGACTTTACTGACTTCGGATGAGCTTCACTCTATCATCAAAGTAACGGCAGTTGGACTTCATCGACATCAGAGTTTCCATGTCAGCAGATTACATCTTCAATGAAGGAAGGCAAAAACACATCAGAAAATCATTTTTCCTCAAGCCGACATGATTCCAGATCGAGGGAAAAAACCGATCAAGGAGGCCGTGCTTCAACATTTTTCTAGATTCATCCACATTGTTGGCGGCCGCTTTCCTGGTATCTTGGATGTCAGCTGCAGTGTTGCCAGATCAGTGGTGTGTTTTAAAGCGCTTGCCCTTTGTTGGACATTGTTAAACAGTGCACAAAACAATGAAAACAAGGACAAGCACTTTAAAAAATACCACTGATCTGGCAACACTGGTCAGCTGTCCCCAACAGTATTCAACAAAGGATGACTGGCAACAATTTCAAATCGTTTCTTTCATAAAGTCTTTTTTTACTCAAGCTCGTAGATTAGTATTTCATTATTGCAATAATATAACAGTCACAAGTAAGTTTCAATTAAACGTATCACCACAACTTTTAACACACAAATGCACTAGTTATTTCTCAAAGAACTCTCCTTGCTTCTCTATACATTTATCCAGCGTTCTGGGAGCATCTTGAGACCGGTTCTGTAGAAATCTTCAGGCTGATGTTGAAAACACGAAAGGACAGCCTTTTTCACTTCCTCATTGCAGCCGAACCTCTGCCCTCCCAACAACTCTTTCAATGGTCCAAAAGGTGATTGTCACAAGGGGAGAGAGTGCCGGGTTCAGGGACATCCTCAAAATGTCACTGTAGGGTGCATTTATGGTTCGACGTTCTTCCAGATAATTGACATGAATGATACCTTTAATGACCCAGAATACAGTCGCCATCACTTTCGTTGCCAACGGTATCATCTTGAATTTCTTGGTTCGTGGTGAGTCAGTCTGTCGGCCACTCTATGGTCGCACGCTTGCTTTCAGGAGTACGGTGATGAATCCATGTCTCGTGGGTGGTCACAACACGCCTTAGGAAGCTGTCACCTTCCCTGTCCTATCGCTGCAGCAGCACGGAACAGATTTCCACCCGGGTGGTTTTGTGATCCTCGGAGGGTTGCTTAGGGACCCATCTGACACAGATCTTGTTGAACTTTAGCTTATTGTGAGGATGGTCACCACTTTCCAATGGTGGTGTTCAGTATTGAAGCCATTTCTCGATCATGAATCCGCCTGTTGTCCCTATCAGCTCATTTGTTCGTGCGATGATGCCATCATGGACAGCAGTTGCTGGCCTTGCCTTATGACGTTCATTTCCGGTGGATTCTCACCCTCCTTCAAACTTTTGGCACCGAGCAAAGATGTATGATCGAGACAAACATGACTCGGTGAACTGTCTTTGAAGTCTTTGATGAATTTCAGTTGCTTTCACACCTTCATTGTGGAGAAACTTGATAATTATTCGTTGTCCCACTTTGGTTGACACCTCACTGTCCGCCATTTTGTTTAAACAAACAATCGATTGTCACGGCAACCGGATGAGTGGTGCTGTATTTACATGACAGGCAGTAGTTGCCATCCCAGCAATCAATGTTTAGATGTTTGCAAGAATGGAATTTACAAAAAATAAACCATTAAGGAATGACATAAAGTACCGAAAGTCTAAACTAAACCAGTCGCGGAACCATATTTATCAATTGGCGAAAACAATAATCATGCACGTCCCCACAGAGTTCGGGCGTATCTTTGAACCAATTTGGATTATCATTAATTTTACGTTATATTCATTCATGACACGTCATTCCAACTTGTTCAATATATCATTTGCCCTATTTTAACATTGAAAGTTTCCGATAGACCATAATGATACCATTAAACCACGTACCTTTGAACCAATTTGGGTTATCATTAATTTTACGTTATATTCATTCATGACTCATCATTCCAAGATGTTTGATACATTACATGCCATATTTTAGCATTTAAAGTTCCAAAGAACTATAAATAATGGTTCCACTAAACCAGGTGCCTTTGAACCAATGTCGACTATCATTAATTTAACGTTATATTCATTCATGATACGTCATTCCAAGTGGTCTGATATATTACATGCCATATCTTATCATTGAAAATTTTTGAGGGTATCATAAGGGTACAATTAGAGCATGTGCCATTGTATCCATTATGCCAATCTTCGTAACTGTTCATTCGCGGAACCATATTTATCATTTGACGAAAACAGTAACTGATAACCACTTATAGGTCGCCGTTACGATTTACTTGATGTATTACTTATATCTTTCCATTGAAAATTGCTAAGTGGGAAATTAGCGGTACTATTTGTGCACGTGCCAATGGGCCGGTTTAGATAATATTTGCGATTGGTTCGTGTCATGAACAATATTCATCGACTGACGAAAACAGATTTTGAAAATCTTTCACAGCCTAGGAGGAATTAAGAGTTACGGACGGACAGACAGACAGAAGTTTCCCCACACGGATAGAATAACTTTTATAAACCGACAACTTCCCACTCATGTAACTTAGGTAACAGTGATTCCCTTCCTAAACTATCAATCAAACATGCTTACTATCTAGGGAACTATGCCAATACAATAGTATTTCCATAGCCGGATATAAACTATGGGATACTCATCCTTCCGAAATACGCTCTACCCCCACCCTAACTACCTTTAAATCCAAAATGAAAACTTTTCTTACTAACTCCACCAATTAACATCACCTACAATCTTATACTCGATTTTATATTTTTTTTCTTATTCTATATTCGCCCAGGGACCTAATATGTCGGCCATTGGTCATACCGGACCTGGACGAATAACTCGACATATTTCTTCTTCTTTGATAAATAAGTAAACCATTAAGGAATGACATTCAAATACCGAAAGGTTAAACTAAATCAATTGCGGAACCATATTGTTCAAATACCCTATGTTAACATTGAAAGTTTCTAATTGACCATAATGATACCATTAAACCTTTGAACCAATTTGGATTAGCATTAATTTTACTTTGTATTCATTCATGATACATCATTCCAAGTTATTTGATATATTACATGCTACATCTTAGCATTGAAAGTTCGAAAAAGCAATAATGGTTCCACTAAACCAGGTACCTTTGAAACAGCTTCAACTATCATTAATTTTACATTATATGCATTCATGACACATCATTCCAAAATTGTTTGATATATTACATGCCATATCTTATCATTGAAAATTTTTCAGGGTGTCATAAGGGTACCATTAGAGCACGTGCAATTGTATCGATTACGACTATCTTCAAATTGGTTCATGCGCTGAACCATATTATCAATTTGAAAAAACAGTAATTAAAATTAGTTTGACGTATTAAAAAACTATCTCGTCGTTAAGATTTGTTTGATGTATTACTACTGTATCTTCCCATTGAAAATTGCTAGGTGGGGTTGTGAAGGTGCCATTTGTGCACGTGCTATTTAGATAATATTTATGATTGGTTCGTGCCATGAACCATATTCATCGACTGACGAAAGCAGATTTTCAAAATCTTTCATAGCCTTGGAGGAGTTAGAGTTACTGACAGACAGACACGATTCCCCACACTGATAGCATAAAGCACCTGTCGATACTTAATAAGTAATACATCAAACCAATCGTAACGACGAGCTGTAAGTGATTATTAATTACTGTTTTCGAAAATTGATAAATTTGGTTTCGCGAATGAACTGTTATGAAGATTGACATAATGGATACAATGGCACGTGCTCTAATGGTACCCTTATGACACCCTCGAAAATTTTCAATGCTAAGATATGGCATGTAATATATCAAACCACTTGGAATGACCTATTATGAATGAATATAACGTAAAATTAATGATAGTCAAAATTGGTTCAAAGGCACCTGGTTTCGTGGAACCATTATTGCTCATTGGAACTTTCAATGTTAAAATAGGGCAAGTGATGTATCAAACAACTTGGAATGACGTGTCAAGAATGAATATAATGTAAAATTAATGATAGTCGAAATTGGTTCAAAGGTACCTATTTTAGTGGACCCTTTATGATTCATTGGAACTTTCAATACTAAGATATGGCATGTAACATATCAAACACTATCTATTCAAAAGTAATCGGACACTTTCGATTTTAGACGTTTTGTCGAATATCTAGAAAAATACTTGATTAAATTGAATTGAACCCCTCACCAGTCGAATTCGTTTAGTAGTTCGAACTGCAGAATACCAATTATGTGAGTTGAAAGCACTCGAGTGAGATAGTGCATGTGAGATGGATTGGAACACGAAAAATTCAAGAATAGGGGTCCAGGAACTCCCTCAACAGATCAATGACATTTGCTGTTTCAGTAAGGGTAATGAAATCTTATGGAGTAGGAAAGTTATATGTCCTAAATGGTGTAGTAAATGCCGCAGTCTACCAAGAAATACTTGACGATTTCATAATCCTATCATCTGGAGTTCTATGCTGTGATTCCTTTCTGTTCCAGCAGGGTAGATGACCATAGCTGTTGAAAAGGACGTTTATACCAAACAAACCAAACCACCAGGATTGTGCGTCTAGTCATATTGCTAAATCCAAGATAGAATGTCTTCACCATGAAATAGCTGTGTGTTACGTAGCCAATAATTCATCAGACATTAATCCAACTGAAAATTTTTGGAAATTGTTGAAGGCTATAGTTCAGCAAAGGCTTCCACAGACAAAGCGGGAATTGAATTCGGCAATCAATCATTTCGGTCTAATACGAGTCTTGCAGAATGTGCTAAGTTGGTCAACAGCATACCAAATAGGCTAAGTCTTGGAATTAAAGCCTTAAGTACGGGCGGCGCGATGCGGTAAGCATACCAAGCACGGGCGGCGCGAGGCGGTAAGCAAGGTAAGCGTCGCTTGGGGGCGCATTATAGGATGGGGCGCCAACATTGAGATGAATGTTAAAAATTATGGGGAAAAACAAAGCAGCTGCTCCGACTTTGACCGAACAAAAATACGAAATATCATCAACTAAGATGAATGAACTTATCTTATATTAAGTCCTCTTAATGATGAAAGATCCAAAAGGATTGTTAAGTTTTTAAACGGACTGAAAACCGATCGTAAATAGGAAAGAATTCGTATAGAACTCTAAACTTCATTCACACCACCTTCCCGAAACTTTCATTGTCGATTAAAAAAGAAAAATAATTTTCAATTATATTGCATTGCAAACCGGTTATCAGTAAAACTGAACAAATTACTATTATTATCAGATGTGTATCAATTAATGATAAAAAAATTGAAATAATAATCATTTTCTTTATTTGATTGATATTAAAGATTCAACGGGTGAAGGGTTAACAAATTATTTGATGGGGAAAATTGAAGAATTTAATTTAAATATAAAGAACTTATGACAACGGCGCGAACATGAAAAGAGAAAAACAACGGTTTACAGCGACATATTTTAACCCCTTGCTCATCCAGAGCTTTTTTTACCCCTTGTTCTGCTCACTCCCTGAAATCTCGTAGTTAACGTTGCTGCAAAAAGTAATTAATTTGGTTTTCGGCATCAACTAAACGATGGGATAGTGTATTCCAAATGTAATATTAAAACCACTATCAGATACAGCCTGGGAGTCTCGTTTTGAAGGATTAAACCCATTGCGGTTCCAAATTGGTGAAATCTATGATGCTTTATTTGAACTCCAAGAAGATGAAAGGATGGATAATCAGATGAGATATCAGGCTAGAGTTTATAAGAGAAATCAGCCAAGAAACTGTGATCAAACTAACGACGACAGGAAACCACAAATCCACACTAATCATTTTAATAATGCCTCAGATATACATTTCGAAAGCTATGCTTTCTTCATCAGTGAATGAGAGGACTCGGAATTTATAAGAAAAATATAGCAATAAATAACCAATTACAGAAATCAACCTTAATAAGTAAGTACAACTATACACATGAAAACAAAACAACCAATCACTCTATTCTGTCAAGATCCGACAATTTCAAATTAAAAGGTATGCCATAATCAATAAATCCTCTTAAAAGAGTTTCCGCTTAAAAGAGCAAAAATACATTTTACTTCAGAATAAATTTAGCGAGGGGTAACCATTCCCCTATTGGCATCGGGCCGTCGTCATTGTTTAGTAGTTGATTCGTTGCTTTGTTTTTTACAATTTCCAGGGATTCCAAAAAATGTATTTAACTGGGATCTTTATCGGAGTGAATGACTTTAAATGAATTGGAATCATCTTTCAAAATATGGTCAGCAAAGGATGAAACACCAATTTTACAATTCTTTATGCTGGCTATGCGTTCTGTCTTTCGTTTGGTTACACCTCTCAGTGAGCTGTCCAAATAGAAGCGTTCACACGGGGCTCACACAAAATTATAGACACCCGCTCGTTCCTCCAAGGGGATTTTGTCCTTTGCTGCTGAATGACCATAAACTCCTCTTCACTAAAGCTGAGGATAGGAAAGCTTCCCTATCCAGAGCTTTACTCTTCACCGTGTTAGCGCTCCTGAAGGCTACTTTAATCTTGAAGTCCCTACACAGCTTTTTTAGGCCTCGATTCAACTGCACGTTGTATGGAAAAACTAATACATTTTTGTAGTCCTCCAATCCCTTTCTAAGGGTCGTAACATTTTCAATCTTCAGGTGTCTACTGATCTTTATGGTCATTCAGTCCACCATTTTACTTTCGAAACCAATAAAAACTGCTTTTTTAAGCGGAAACTCTTAAGAGGATTTATTGATTATGGCATACCTTTCAATTTGAAATTGTCGGGTCTTGACAGAATAGCGTAATCGGTTGTTTTGTTTTCATGTATATAGCTGTAATTGCTTATTAAGGTTGTATTTCTGTAATTGGTTATTTATTGCTATATTTCTCTTATAAATTCCGAGTTCTCTGTTCGTTAATCACTCACTGATGAAGAAAGCATAGCTTTCGAAATTTACATCTGAGGCATTATTAAAATGATTATTGTGGATTTGTGGTTTCCTGTCGTCGTTAGTTTGAGGCTGGAGTTTGTGTAGCAAAATTACCAATTTTCATTTTAATGTGCTCATTAGTACTGTTGTATGATATACTTAACAGAATAAATATTGTTAGCAAAATGTTTCAAACTATAGAAATGGATATTGGAACCGCATTGAAAGCTGTGAATAATTTAATTATTTCCATGTAAAGTATCGCACCAATGAAGGTTTTGAAAATTTAATACAAAACCGAACTGGCTATCTTACCCGAAATATCCACTGAATTTCAACGCTTAAATGACATACGAACAAGAAAACAAAATAAACAATTCAATTATGAACATGAGGATGAAACGCCAAAAAACCTAAAATATCTAGCAAAATAAATTTTTTAATCTAGTTTTAGATAAAACTATAAATTCTTTGGAAGAAAGTGCTTAACAATTAACAGTTCACAACAGTTATTTTACTTTTTTATATAATTTATAAAATCTACAAAATTTAAATAATTAACTTAAAAAACTGCGACGACTTAGAATTTCATCTTAAAGATGAAGATGGAGATATAATTTCATGAACTAATTTCTTTTAAAGACGTCTTCCTCTCAGTACATAAAGTTATATTTGTAAAAATAATTTGGAATCATTGTTCGTTAATTTAAGTATTGCTTTACGGATTTTATTAACCCAACAGGTAAAAGTTGCAAGCAGGGAGCGATTAAAAATGTATCTCAGATCAACGTTATCACAAGAAAATCTTGCGGACTTGTCTTCATTGCATTCGAGAATGATATTTGTGATCAAATTCATAAACAAAAAAATAATAAGTGATTTTGCGAAGAGTTAGGTTTGTGACAATCTTTGTTATGATTGTTATGTGTACGTTTTATTAACTTATTTTATAAACAACCTCTGAGAATTAAGTTCGGTGAATGACGTCACACCCTAATCTGTGCAAGCTTTACGCGAGTAACAATGCATGTGAATACAAGCCCAGTCATTGTTTAAGCAAGTTCAGACAGGTCACATTTGTGCGTGCAATGGTTTAGCAGATGCTCGTTTCTTCAGTTGAAGGTGTAGCGTGCGCACGTAACTGTGGATAATGGATCAAAGAGGAACACTGCCGTAATCGTGCAACAGTTTCTGGCCGACAAAGGGGTCGTATCCATAGCTCATCCACCTTATTCACCAGACTTGGCACCAGCAGACTTTATCTTGTTCCCACGCCTGAAACGGGCCTTAAAGGGACACAGATTTGCGGACATTCCAGACATTCAAGCAAATGTGACACGTGAACTTAAAGCCATCCCTAAGGAGCTTCCAGGACTTATACACCCGATCCCAAAAGTGTATTGCCTTCTAGGGTGATTATTTCGAAGGACAATAAAGTAAATGTGGCTCTATCTGTTTTGCATTTTGTTGTGTGAATTCATTCACTGAACTTAATTGTCAGAGGTTGTAATAAGTTGTTACCTTTTACGAGTATTTGTTGATTTTTTTTCTTTACATCATTACAAAAATTTTTTGTGTGCCTTTTTACTTTATTATATAATAAAAATACAATAAGTAGCATGCATAAAATTTTATTTTCTTTATTTCAGTATACTACGATGAATATGATAAAAATATGCAAATTTAAATAATATTCTTCAATAAATTATTTAATGACAGTCATTAGTTTGAAAGGGCGCATATTTTAGGGTTTGCATAGGGGCGCCGAAGAAGCTAGCGCCGCCCCTGGATTCAACATTTTAGAATTACCCTGTTTAAGAAGTGAGGTACTTTTAGAAGATCTTTGTTACACTATATTAATAGTTAATTAATAGTTAATAGTTCTTTTTTATAGTATTATCCAATGTTTAAGGAAGTTTTTAGCATTTAACCATTAACCATCTTAATTTTAAGAGCTAACTTAGCATTGCACTGTTTAATACGGACATGAGATGCAAGGTTGAAAGCAATGATGATCTCTCCGAGATAGGTACCGTAAATGTAGATAACCAGCTATGTAGATGATCTCTCCGAATTTAATCTGCAGATAACCAGCTATGTAGACGATAATATTCTTTACTCCCCTTATAAAGAAAGCGAACATGAAGAAATAATGACTAAAGTACAAGATGATCTTAAATGGATAGAGAAATGGTACAGTACCCGCGGCATGAAGTTGAACGCAAATAAAACAAAAATATTAACTATCTCTCGAAAACGTGAAAATAGACATTCTTTGACCTTTCTGGGATTCACGTTTGATAATACCCTACAATTTAGTAGCTTATGTGAAAAGATAATTACGGGCCTGAAAAGCCGCGGCTATCTCATGAAAAGATTAAGATCAGTGTTATCCTACAAAGAACTTAGAGTGGTCATTGAAACCAAAATTATCCCTTACCTCTATTATACGGTAGTCCTGTGGGCAAGTGTTCCCCAGCATAATTTTCAGAGATTAAAAGTAGCATATAATGCGTTGCTAAGAGTAACTTTTAGAGCAAAGAAATATGACTCAATCACTTTGTTGTGCCACAAACAAAAGTTACCGACGTTTGAAACCATACGTGTAACGGGACTTCTCGTCGAACTGTCGGGTGCCCTCCGAAATCCCCATCATCCAGCTTCATTCATAGTAAAGTGGCTTCAAAAATCTGACAAGTACCGAACGGTAAGAAAAAATAAGATTGAAATTCCCTATAAGATATCAACTTTTCTTTCCAGACATTTCCCATATAATGCCATAACGATATGGAATTCCTTACCACCAGAGCTACGCAGTATACCGATAAAATGTGAATCGCCAAGATGTCCAGTCACGTGTGCTCATTTTAGGAGACGAATCAAGGAATATTATCAGCCTAACTAGAGAAGCGTCTTCAACGTTTCGATCGTCTACCGTTGCTACCTATTTCTGATTTTAAGTGTTTTATATAGACGGAGACGTTCTACGTCGATCGTTCGTCCTTTTACTTTATTTATTCCTATGGGAATGCTTATCAAATAATAATAATAATAATAATAAATGCGCAAACAAGCGCCGCGGCAGTTATTCGGTTCAGAACAAACTAAGTGCGGCGCTTATTTCTCTCAAAAGGTAGAAAAAAGTAGTGAAAAAATTAATTCGCAAAATTTAAAAATAATGTACACTGTTTATTGAACAAACAGTACAATCATGAATAATTTATAATTCTTTATGAAAATCTGAATCACCATCACTTTCATCAATCACAATTTCGTGTTCGCTGTTAATACTCACAGCTTGAGCCATGAAGTTTTAACATCTGAATACTTACCTTTGAACAAGCTTTGTGTACCCTCCTGGTACAACTGCTGCATCGATGTTCATTTTTTCAAGTTGTTGTTTAATTATTGCCATAATGTGACATCTGAAACTGTCCCATATAATTAGTCGCCTTTTAAAACTGAACGTGTGCAGATGTTTTGCAGTAAGATTTATCCAGCCATTGTGAGAATTTGCGGAAACTTTGTCTCCGGGTCTGGTAGTGGTCCTTTGCACTTCAACACTACAGATGGCTTTAGTTTTTTTCCATATGCTGTGTGCGTCACATCAATGCGATATTTCATGCATTGAAATCCACTGAAATAACTCGGTGGCAGCATCGACAATTTCGATAATAGCTCCGGAATATGATTTGCCAGATGATAATTAATGATTAGCAATTTTCCTGGCATGTTCGCCGTTACACTTAATGAAGTATCATCATTGTATTTGTTTTAAGAAAAACAAAGTAGTTGCATTTATGGTACTTAATAATAATAATAATAATAATAATAATAATAATAATAGTAATAACAACAACAACACTAAATTTAAACCCACACTTATACAAAACCTTACAGAGAGCCACAATTCTAAACACCTGTCACATAGGAAGGAAATTCCTACATCCAAACATCAATACTCCCACAAGTGCATAACTTTCCCTCCCTCGCATTTGAGTCCCTTGGGCTTGGCCCTCTTTTGGGTCCGCCTCTGGGATTGGCTTCCGGACTTGATCCGAGTTTGGTTTCCCCAAACAATAATAATAATAATAAGTTACGAAATAAACTATCATTGATGCAGCCCAAGCACTTATGCGAGTGAAAAATCATTTATTTGTTACAAAAAGTACTTGTGCGAATTTTACAGTGACAAGAAAATGTTAAATTTATTCACATTCCTTATATGCTCTTGGTAAGATCACATTTTTATGGAGACGAGTACAAAAAAGTTTGTATGATATATTGTAAATGAAGTGTTAATTATTGAATAAAGTTGTTTCAATAAAAGAACTGAATTTGTTTGAATATTATTTTGAATAAAAAAATGATTTTAAATGCACCTATCGTGTGTAGTAGGAAAACGTGGTAGAAAAAAAAAGTAGTAGTAGATTGTGGTAGGAAACGACCTGGATGTTGTAGAATATCTGGTGGAAGACTTGGCAACACTGATGGCCAGCATAGAATGGTTAGATACTGTTCGTTCGTTGTTTTCCTAAGTTAAATAAAACGATGTCGTCAGTTTATCTAAAGCCTGATTAATATGTTAAAATCCAATACTATCCATATTCCAATGCAAGTCCTGGAAATAATATGGATAATAAAGAGTAAAAAAAAAAAAAAAAAATACGAATTTGTGAAAATGGCAATTGATCTTGCAAAAAAATTTCTTTTGAAAGTTTTAAAAAAGTCTCCAGAGGAAAATAAAATCCGCAAGCGGTTTGCCAAGTCTTTTTTGCAACATATTTCTTGCATTTGAAAACGTTAACTATTCAACTTAACTATTCATTAATATTAGAATCTGCAATAAAACAACTAAGCTTAATAGTATCCATTTTCTCTTAATATAAAGTTAATCGCTTAGTGTATCTATAGCAGCCAGTTTAATTGACTAAAATTCAAATTAGAGCAGTTGCGTAGGCGTTGCGCAATGTTACTTCCGGTAGGAAGTTCAATCAGTACAGTTGCTTCTGTGTACTCGCAGGAGTGACATCGTCCGTCCTTAGCTGAGCCGTTAAAACGAGTACAATACGTTACAAATTGAAAAATTCATGGCGAATTTCCTCTCCTTTCAGAAGGTAAATTATATAATTATAAATAAATAACAGTAATAACAAATTCCACTGTAATTAGCTAATTTTTTTTATTTATCTTCAATATTATAATTAAGAATTAATCGGCAGATCTCTGTATGGTCTTAAACCGTCATAAACTTGTGGATGGTTAGATTTTACCAGTTAGTAAGAAAAATTTTCTGGAATTGCGCGATTAGGATTAGGAGTAAATAGCGTTTCTCTTTTTGTCCTAATTCGTTGAAGCTATAATAACTCTATGTAGTCCACAGAGATTTTTTTTTTTTTTGTTTAAGAGAATTTTGTAAGTTTTATGCTTCGCAGAAGTTGTTAGCGTTTGGTTGTTTTCATTGCGAACGTTTTGACCAAACGATTTGACCAAGAATCCAATCTCTGCATAAGTTTCTTAACTTTAAAATTGTAAATAAAAATATAACAAGTTACAAAATGCAATTAATACGGGAAGAATATAAAAAGGGACTAATTTTTTGCTATTTAACGATTGATCTTGGATTAGTAAACTGCGTAGTTTTTTGAAGGCAAGCGGGCGCCATTTTTGTTAATGTGAAACAGCGGGAAACTTAAAACGTAGGTGGTGAGGGAGGAAAAACTGGTTTAATAGAAATTCATTAGAAATATCAAATGTATTTATTCATTTATGGAGTCTTATGCTCATTTTTAATGGAAAATTTCATTAACTATTTTAGCTGGCGTCCGATTGCTGATGAATGGAGTTGGAAACAACGGCTCAAGCTCGTAAAAACAATTTGATGGACTGGACCAACAGGTAGATTGGAAATTTTTTAATTTTTATTTTTTTTTTATTTTTAAGTTTATGTATCATAATGTACAACTCAAGTATAGTAAAGTGAAACTCGAATCTTTTGACATCCACAAAAGTGAAATTTAAACATTCAAATTGTGTTTCAATTTTTCGTCCACTTTAACCTTTGCATTTCTCCATTGGGTAACTTTTATTCATTGTTTTTATTATTTATTTTTATTTATATTTCTTTAATTAAATGGAATTTTTATTTATTTTTCAATTAATATACTTAAACATTTAAAAATTTTCACAAGAATTTTGAGCCCTTAGTGGATGAAGTTAAGATTTTAGGGTCATTTTTGAAGTAAATTTTATATTGCCAGATCATTATCTATAGTATTGTAACCTAAGTATTGATTTAATATACATGGGGCATTGTTTTTCTCCAGGTTTTGACTCTGCAATCCAATAGTTTCCATTATGTTTGTTTTTTTCTATTTTATGCAACCCATAAAAATTCACTGGTAACTCAAAGGTTAAGAAATGCTGGTTTAGAATATGCTGCATGTTTAACTTAAGATTAAATTTCTGAAGGAGTTAAATAAGGAAATCACCAACCTACACAAATGTCGTGATTCATACTTTGTAAATTTTGCTAATTAGACTATCCCTGATGTAATTATAAATTCTGTGGTCTTCTTTATTCCGTCACTGTTGAAGGAAGCATTGGCATAGAAATGTACATCTGGGCCATTAAAATGTGTGGATTGGTGGTTTTCTTATTTAGTCTACTTACTAAGGAACATCAGAGTGATAATAAAATTCTGAACCGAAACTAATATAGGTAACACCACGGATGGATGAAGGGGAGGGGGGGGGATAACACCTATATCTGTTCTTGGTAACATCTATATCCAATAATATATGAATTACACTGGTCAATAACATTTTTGCTACTGGGGAACTGTGTTCTAGACTAATTTGAGTGTGCTGATTCCAAATCTGAACTCCAAATTTCTCTATCACGTCAGGATCTCAAGTTATATATTTGAGACTGTTTTACACAACTGAAACTTAAGCAATATGATTTTATTTAAACATTTAGCAATTGGTTGGCACATTGGCGGTCTGAGCCAAAGGTTCCTGGTTCAAATCCTCCCGAAATTGGCCACCATGTCAACTAAATCTATTACATGCTGGGTTGGGCCAGACCCCCCCCCCTCCCGCCCCAAATTTCTGGGTAAGGCCCTGCCATGTTCATCGCTAAAAGCCCCTAAGTCCATGGGAAGAAGTCCAGATAACTTTACATCCTGATGGTATAAAGTATTTTTTTGTTGTCCAGTGTTGTCCAAGATTCATATTCAAAGATTTTATAGGCACATTCAAAACCCGTATATAGATTATAGAGAAAATTCCCAAGCAGTCTAATAACTTTAGAACTAAAGGTGCTAGTCATGAAAGTCAGGTCTATCTATAGGAAAGTGGCCGATTGAATAAAAGCATCCCCAGAGCCTCTAGTTTAAGCACTGATAAGTTAAGAAATCTAACTTTTTAACAATGACAGATAAAGTTCCAATTATAAAGAGGTAGAGCGTCAAAGATTTAGTAGAAAACAAAAGCATAAAACTCGCAAAACTGGGGAGAAAGCAGGGGCAGATTTACGGTAGGGCCTCACAATCTTAGTTTAACAGGGGGGGGGGGGGCACCATGAGTGACCATTCAGTGAAGCGAGCTCTTACTCCCCCCCCCCACCCGCCGTGCTTCGGAGGGCATGTTAAGCTGTCGGTCCCAGATGCTATTACCACCACCTTGTAGCTTTCTAAAAAGATTGCAGAAGCTCAAAAATGCATTTCCCAACCAGTCTGGTCAGCATGGGAGATTAGACCAAATACCCCCCTCCCCCCTGTGGTGGGAGAAGACTATGTCCTGCAGTGAACCGAGACAGGCTAAATATGTATTTATTTATATACAATCAACTTTTTTCTCCAAGATTCAAGACCACGTTTCCAATGTGCATGTTTAAAGAGCACAATCTCGAAGTCGAAGAATGACTTATGAGATGCATGGTATAAACTTATGCTTTGACCATTTCTACTTTTTTTTTTTTTTTAAATATATATCTTGTATCAAAAATTACTAGAAAAATTCTATGTATGGGCAGGAGAGAATAATCGAAGTGGCAATTAGTGATTGTTTTGTATAATTTTATTCAATCTTCCACTTTGTAAACTATTAAATAAGTGTTTCTTAGTTTGTTGTTCTACATGTGAATATTCCAACATACAGTGTACAGAAGATGTTCCATACGTGACTTTTTTCCCACCGTTTTACAAGTTTTGTGCTTTTCTTTATGCAAAGAGTTGATTTCTACTATATCGGTGACACTATATATCTTACTTAGTAGCTGAAAAACAGATCTGGTATTTCAAATCTCCTTGTTGTTCCCTCCCATTTTTTTGGTTGTTCCATTCCGCAGATTTTGCTTAATTTTTCTTCAGGATTTAATGATATGTTCAAGCTATATGTTTAGTGGGATTCCAAATTCTTATAATAACAACCAATTCTAGTGAAGCAGAGTTAATGCTGACCATAGCAGGAGTATCTTACAGCTGTATTCACTACCAAAAATTAACATTCTAATCAGCTTTGAGAGATAGTTTTCATGTTCACCATGACAAAATTCTCAGATTGTTACATTTGATTCAGTTTGATTCGAGATTGACCGAGGATTACCTATCGAACTGAGAATAATGCATGTGCATTTGGTTGAAATTAGTTAAAACAAGATGGAGAATTTTACCAACATTTAGGACAATTTACCATTTCTTCAGGAAACTGATTTAAGAAGAGTTGACCTCGAAAAATATTTTCAGTAAGAAAGGATGATATACAGTAACTTTAAATTTAAATGTAGTCAGTCTCCTTTTAATGGGGAAAATTGTAAAATTAATAAAAACAAAAAAATAAATACAATACTCATTTCCAAAAAAGTTGGGACAGTGCAACATATAAGAACTCCAACACATTTGTTTGGATTATTGTATTGCCGTTTATTTCAACGCATTACAATACATAAACGATAAATTAGGCATGGGATCACATATCTTATATGCTTAAAGAAAGATACAGGTGGTTTTCCTGTTTGGCACGTGCAACACACTCCCAAAAAAGTTGGGACAGCACGGCATTTACCACGGTGTGGCGTCACCTCTCCTCTTGATGACACACTGTAATCTTCTGGGCATCGATGACACCAATCTTTCTAACACCGTAACCGGAATTCTGTCCCATTCCTGTTGGATATAGGTTTTCAGCTGTTCAACTGTCCGGGGTCGTCGCTGTCGTAGTTTTCGTTTAATAATACGCCAAACGTTTTCTATAGGCGACAGATCTGGGCTGCAAGGGGGCCAATCCAACATACGAATGCGCTGCCGACGTAGCCATGCAGAAGTTATGCGCGCTGCATGCGGTCTGGCGTTGTCTTGTTGAAATATACACTGACGTCGTCCAAACAGGTGCCTCTTAGATGGCACCATAGCTTGTTCCAGGATCTGTATATACGCTTCAGCATTGACGGTGCCATTGCAGATGTGCAAGTCTCCCATTCCATGGCCACTAATACAGCCCCAGACCATGACAGACACTGGTTTCTGTACCGAACGCCTGTAGAACGCGGGAATATCCTTTTCGTCTTTGGTCCGGAGTGTACGGCGTCCATTATTTCCGTAAACAATCGTAAAGGTTGATTCATTGGACCACAATATGTTCTTCCAGCGTGCTTGGGACCAATTGCGATGGGCTCGAGCCCATAGCAGACGGCGACGTTGCTGTCGTTTGTTGATGTATGGCTTCCGTTGTGCACAGTATAACTTAAGTTTGCATTTGTGGATGCACCGGCGTACAGTATTCAACGATAATGGCTTCCCGGAGAAATCGCGGGCCCACGTGGCTATGTCCGTAATCGCAGCATTCCTATGCGTGACGCAGTTACGTCGGAGGATCCGAAGAACTCGAGCATTCAGAATAGGTTTTCTACCTTGGCCTTTCCGAACTGTGATCTCACCACTATCTCGGTAGCGCTTGATAATATTATGTACTGTAGATGATGACAGGTTAAATCTTCTGGCTATTGCACGCTGAGAAACGTTGTTTGTGAATTCTTGAATGATTCGAACACGAAGATCTTCGCTAACTGGCTTGCCTCGACCCATTGTTTTGAATAAGTTACCTGAACGACGGATGGCAACTGTTATTTATACGGAATGTAGTAAGACGTCATTCTAGATTATTCCCGAACAATTCAGAAGGTTCCACTACTAACGGCGCTTTCTACAACGTATGTCCCTACTATTTTGGAACGTGTTGCAACACCCCCATTCAAAATGAACGTCCTGGCCACGATACAAAATGTTTTGGTGCACACAGTATATTTATGTCATTTCATAAACGTATCTGCTATTTTGTATTCGCGAGAAAGTTTTGTTACATCATCCCTTTTTGTTTTTTCTATATATTTTGCACTGTCCCAACTTTTTTGGAAATGAGTATTGTAATAAAGTCGCCAATCTTGAAAAACGATGAAGAAACTTGAGATGGAAGAAAACTCAAAGGATGTAGTCTACTGAAGATGTTGTTGATAGCTTATTTCCCATTACTATTACCCGATGACACTGTTACCCTGCTCAATCAGTGACGCCAATCACTATTACCTGACGACATTGCTCAACAAGCAGATTTATTTCGAACGCAAAGACCTACTACAGCTACTCATAGACACTGATGCATAAACAAGGAACAAAAACCGGATGTCACCCGCCTAGCTCTCTGTGAGATCCGCGCATCCAAGCGAACTCTCCTCTTCAATTCAGCTTGCACCCACCCACTCACTGTATCTCTTTCTATTCTAAATTCCCCAATTGGCTAATTGTATTACGCACGTACTGTATAAATACCTGGCCCGGTCAGCTTAACTTCTAGTAGCCTCCGATGATGGCATAATGACGAAACGCGTAAGGCATATTAATCATACTACTGTATCTATTCTTGACCCTTGCTTTATTTCATTTAAACATTATGATACTCGACAAAGCTCAACCTATAGATATAAGACTGTTATCATAAAAGATAGATCGAGACTGAGGGACATTGCGCTTATTGCATTGGTGAAAAAACATTAACTTGGTCTTATTGATATTAAGAGTAGTGAATTCTCGACATTCCATTATTTAAATGTTGAGAGGGCTTCGTTAAGCAATATTAGTAGATATGTCATACCAGGTAACCACAAAAGTTCTTGCAGTTTTTGTTGCCATAAAAGGAAGTGATAGAAGATACGCAAATGAGTGTACAGTGCGGTCTAAAATCTGTCGAGCGAGCAGGAAGGTTAGCCTGTATAAATACAAGGCTATTGGGCATTCACATCACATCTCATGCAGAAGTGAAGACAAATGGAGGTATCGAAGGGTTTGGTAAGGCCTTATTTGCTTTGACTTCAAGGTGGGCTTGTCAGCAGCAGCATCAAGTCGCCGAATGTGTCTTGTGTTTGGGGATAATGCTGTGAAGGGACGCACTGCAAGGCATTGGATCCAGAAATTTAGGTCGGGAGAATTTCCCCATTTCTGATGAACCCCGTAGTATAGTGTCTGGTGGACTAGATGCCAAATGGTTCACTATGAGTTGCTATCAACTGGACAAACCATCACTGGGGACCTGTACTCCCAGCGGTTGGAATGTATGCAACAGGCATTGCACTAGGAGCCAGCATTGGTGAATGCAAAGGGGTACTCTTCCTTCATGACAGTGCCTGGCCATATGTGGCACGGGTGGCCAGGGAAACCATAGAGCGACTTGGCTGGGAAACAGTGTCGTCCACCTTACTCACCAGATCTTGCTCCAATGGATTATCACCTTTTCTATTCTCTGCACAACCATATTCATGGAAAATCCTACACCAATAATACAGACCTGCAAAAGGCACTCGCGGATTTCTTTGAGTCCAACACCGGATTTGTTTTCTGGAATTAAAAACTGCAAGAACTTTTGTGGTTACCTAGTAATTTGATAGTGAGACATCAGAATACACTGAGTGGCCAGTTTATTAGGAACGCTGATGGTTTACTTCACATATCCTGTGAGGGTTTTCTAGACACTATAATAATGCATGCTATGGTTGTTAACCTCACCATGGTTCATAAATCTTGATTTGTCAGAGAATAGTCCATGAGCAAAAAAGTTCTGGCTCATTTATATTTGCTCAATTGTGCATTGACAAAATGTTAGTCGGTTTTGAAAATTGCCATTTAGTTCTTGATGCCGTACATAATATGGATTAAACTTAGGTAACTTGAGTACAAGAAATTCCCTATTGGTACGATATTTCTCTGATGCTCACATGTGGATTATGAGCCACTGCAGCTAGTACTGCTATTTGACTATTTTCTCCACAAATAGTAGCTATATGTGTTCTTTACTTCAGCCATACACTTCCGTCAGTAGAAAACTGTTAACAACGCTAACAAAAAAAGTGATCGTACTTTTTCATGAAAATGCTCAGTGATTCTTTCTTGCCCATTTTCTCAAAATCTTTCAAGGGGAAGGGTGTGATTAAAAATTTGTTTTTAGACTAATGTGGTGTTGCTATACAGGGTATCGGAAATTTTTCTCTATCTTTAATTGTTGTTGAGTTAGCAAATGGATGACCTTAAATTTGGGGGTCAAGGTCAAATTTGTGTGTGGCAATGAATTCCCCACCTCCCCAGTACCTATAAACTATGGTCATCAGAACTCTCCTATCTGGCAGCTTTGAGATATCTGCCATGTTACCAGACTTTTTGGATACCCTGTATAATAGAGATTGACAGTAGTTGCGTTCACAACCTCTTCACTTTCACTTATCTTGCTTAAGTCACTTTCAGTGAAAACCTATTTTCTTTAGTCGCATTCAATACCTTTCACTTAAGGGAAAGTGACTTTGTCTTTGCTTTTGAAAAGCAAAGAAAATAGGTTTTCATTGTGAACAAAACCGGAAGTGAAAAGATCACTTTTGCTGCTTTTGCATCGAAAACCATGTCGGCCATAAATAGAATGATGAACATATTGAAATTGTCTGAAAAAGTGATTTATTGATTGCGGAAAAAGTTTCTCCATGGTTTTATTATTGCTTAATTTATAACTAGCTTTACAACTTTAAATGCGTTACTTATGCCATTAAATTTCAAGTTTTATTGGTGGGTAATTACTAAAACGAGCAAAGGGACGATTCAATATGGTTACCACTAAACTGGAAGTTAGTAGCTGTAAAGCCAGAAAAGTAACAAAAGCAGGGGGGGAAGTGGGTACTGACTCTCTTTCAGAAAAGTCACTTTCAGACTTTGCTTTCCTTAAAATGACGTCACTGAAAGTGACTTAAGCAAGATAAGTGAGAAAAGTGAAGAGGTTGTGAACGAGGTTGAGACTTTTATTTTTCAAAAGCAAAGACTAAGTCACTTTCCCTTGAGTGAACGGTACTGAATGCGACTACTGACTTTTCAAAAATTGAATTAAGCAACTCTCCTTAACAAAGAAGTGTCTAATAATTATTGGGTCGTCTCTGAAGTACTATGGGCACAGACCATGGAGACTCCAACAAATTATGAAAAATCTACAATGCCATCTATTATGAATCAAAAAAAGTTTTAGACAAAACTTGTGTATTTAACATAGAATCCGAATCTGCAATCAAAAAGGGGGTTCCCATTTAAAATTTCAAAGTTGCTTCCTGCCCCACCCTAGTATGGGACACATGAGCAGAGGACAGTTCCACAAAACTCCAAAAACTGGTACACTTCAGCGGAATTTAAGGACAGATTGGTGGAAGGGGGAAACGAAAGAAACATAATCCAACATTTCTCACTTAAAAAAATGCTTAAAAAATACTTAGGTAAAAAATATACAGGGTAATTCTGAAAAAGTGTGTATAACTGTAAGCAATGACAGAGGTGACCAAAATGAACATTTTCTTTTAATACAATGTGGGTCTGAATTTGAATGCTGAGATATGAACAGAAATAAAAAATGTCGCCACCAAGATCAACAAGTTAATGACTCAGGTTCTGCAACGCCTAGAATAATGAATTTTGGAGGAATAATAGCATACATAAAACTCTGTATACCATTACAGTTTATACCAAAAGTGTAACACGTGCTGGTTGGTACTCGCATGTGAGCACTGTTATGATTTTGAATGCATAACTCGGAAACTAATCGCTGGGATATGATCAAACTTTAACGGTATACACAGTTTTATGTAATGTTGTTAAATATTATCAAAATGACTTTGATATAAATTAATATTTTTGTCAGCCTATTTCATAAATTAAGGTGTGAAATATGCTTTAGATAAATAGGCCTAATCATGGTAACACTTGTGTGCAAACCACAGAATTTGTAGATAAAAATAAAATCAACCACATTTCATTTGAATAAAAAACTAAATTTATATGCCATCTTCCAGTTCCATATAGTCATCGGAATTTGGATTTCCGTCCTCTTCTGATACAGGCTTCGAGCATAAATATATTTTTTATGCTCAAAGGATACAGGCCTTTCTCTTAACAAAATGGAATTTTCTCTTAGAATTCCTGTAGGACTGAATCCTGAGGCAATTGATGAAGTTGTAACACAGGAAGCCAAGTCGCCTTTCGGTTGTAGAACAAAATGAAACCAGACAAAATTCATTTGGACAAAATGCAAAAAAAGATAATTTATTTCTCGCCCACCACTATTTCTGAAAAATATTTGTCTACCCGCTGCAGTCGCATATCATTGCATAAGAAAAAACAAATTTATTCTAATTTTTGTATGTAGAGATTCAATATTTGGAAACTGAGTCAAGATAATTAGATACAAAGTTATAGTTGGAATCATTTATAGCCTAAAAATAGAACATTAAAAAAAAAAACTAACATACAAAACATTACTTTGTACATTGCATTACATTTAATTAGATTAATTTTAAATTTCCTTAATAACAAAATAACTTTGAGTGTGGTGCTAATTTTATAGTTAAGTATTTTTTAAAATATTGTAGTAATGCTGATTTTTAAATGTATAGTTTTTTATTGTTATGTACACTATATATATATGTATGTTTATTTGAAATTAATGGAAAGATTAGAAAGAAAAGGGTAAAAAAAAAAAGGAATTTTCGCTGAACTGGCCTATACCTTCGCTGAAGTGTTTCTCTGCGCAAGTGTCCCTCCGCTGAAAAGTTCCCAAATCCCCCACCCATAGGACATGGGGTTGGGAGGGGGGGGTCAAGTTTGGTATAATTAGATAGTTTGTTTAAAAATATTAAACTTTTTTTTTTTTATTGCTTTGTATGATGCATATTTTGAGTTATTTGGATTGCCAGGTTAAACGGGACACCCTGTATAGTAAGCTTGAGGTTCGGATAATCTGAGCTCTGCTGTAACATACTTGCTTATTACTTAAATACAATCTGCATATAGTTTAAGAATATTCATAGGCAATATTATTCTGTTGATTTTAATATTTCCTTTTTTTTGTTTCTCTTCCCAGAACTACCATCAACAGGCACCCATCTAATAGCGTAAATATGAGTCAAAACTGTGAGTAGACATAAGGTGTTCAAAGGGTTGATAAGTATCCCCTCCTTTTCCTTTTATGTTTGATTGCATTCTAAGTGTATTATTAAATGATATCTATATAATTCTTAAGGTATTCTTCTCATTACATTTCTATTCTGAAAGTCAGGCTTACATTTTGTAAATAATTTAGTATTTTTGCAATCAAACCAAGGGATGCAAACCTTGAGCTGCTTAAACACGAATTTTGTGTGAATTTACTGGTTTTAGAGTTTTAAATGCAGTAAACCTGTGTGCATTGACCATTTCTTTTGAGTAAGATAGCTAATTATTGCTAATTTGAAAACTGAAGGCATTTTGCGAAAAGGTTTGTTTCCCTTTCCTATCCTCCTCCCATCCCTTCCTTTAGTCTGTGCTGAGAGCTTAAAGTATACACTGAGGCCCTGCCCTTCCCCTTACATTAAACAAACACAAAATACACATTGTTGGCTAGTTAACCTCTTGTATTCAATTGTATATTTGCATGGTTTTAAATTCATAATTTGGGCTGGGTTAAATTAACATTAAGAGGGTGGTTATCAAGAGGTTGGCTATCAAGAGTTGCATATGTGGTGATATATTGGTATTGATAATGAAAATGATGATGATTATGGTAGTTACTCTCAGCACTGTTAAAGTTTTAGACAGCCCTTTGTCCCTTATGAATTGGTATGATTGTGCATGAGTGGATTGAGTACAGACAATCACGTCCGATGTTGTGTCCTGTGTCATTTATTTTGTCTCTGAGTCTCCTTAAATTATTCATTACAAAAAAACACACATCAATATGGGTTTCAACACAGAGGGATGGGAAAAGCATATAAAGTTGTTAAATTTTTATTAAAAATTCTAACCCTATTGCAAATATATAATTTAGTTCCATGCTGGTGTTGCTTTATATGAAAAAAATATATATATATATATATAAAAATAAGAGATCAAAAAGAAATATGAGAAATAAAGAAATGTTTTTTTTTAAAATTAAACTTTTATATTAAATTAATACTGATCTCTTGCAATTATATTGATTTGATATCCAATTTCATGAAGAAACTCTCAGAAGACCAAAGATAGTGAGGTGGGTCAATGCATTGGGTTGGATTAGGTTAGGACTGTTGATCCTCTTCTCTCTGCTCTTATCTATATTAAAAAAAATATAATTATCAATCAATATTATAAAAATATATTGTTTTGCATTATGAAAATATGAAAATGAAAATTATGATAATGTTATGAAAATGTTATGAAAATATAAAAATATGAAAATGTTATGAAAATATAAAAATGAAAATATATTATGAGAATGTTATGAAAGCATGAAAATATATTATGAAAATTTTTTGTATAGTAAAATGTCTTAAAAAATTTATAACAAATATCAAACTCGTATAAACTATAATTTGAAAGAATGAAATGAAACTGTCTACTGATGAAGATAATTGCCTATTTCATGGCACCCTATGCATTTGACAGAAGCCATCGTGGAAGTTGCAGCAGCAGAAGATTTATTTTTTTTTATTATGCTTGTTTGCTGCTGCATTTCAAAGAAGGCAGGCTAGCACCAATTGCATGTTAAGCATTGGCCAGTCCATTTTGCCTAATGGGTTATATTAGCCCTGATAGATTAATCAAAAATTGAAAGGCTTTTACATTTGGTCCTTTGCTCTTGTTCGGATACAGATATCAGTGGATCTTGATCCTTGTTAGTGTCTTTGAATCCCCTATTGATCGTTATTTAACCGTTACCATAATCTAACTGGTTAAAACTCTCCTAATTGGAGAGAAAACTGACCGGGCTGCCACCTTCTATTGAAATGCAGCTTGGGGAATAAAGGCAATTGTTTGCCCAAATTAGAACAAGCATGTTCAATTTTATAATTAAGGTTTAAACTAACTAACAAACCTAATATTTTAAAATAAAATTTTAAATAAAAAATAATAGAATCAGTGCAGGAAGGTGACGAGATTGAGTTTTGGTTAAATTAATTTTAAATATACAATAACTAAATTGAATTATCTTTTAAAAGTTACGTTAATGATAACTGGTCACCTTAGGTCAAATAGTTTAAATTGGCTAGATCAGAATTGGGTTAGTTAGATCTCAGGTGAAAAGATGGGTCTTGGGAGGTGCGGGAAGGGTTATTTGTGGATTGTGGTCTTGGGAGGAAGGGAATAAGGAATTGGAGTGGTTTTCTGTACTCTATACATTATACGAGACAATGCAATGCGTATATACAAAAAAGCTATGATGGTGCGTATTACCTGAAATGTTTACTGTAGCTAGTTTTCTATAACGTATATACAAAGTATGAATGTGTATGTGTGTTTGTAAGTTTTAAGGTAAATACAATATTTGTAAATACTGAAGTTAAATACCTTATTCTGTATTGACCCTTTGGGTTACAAATATAGAAAATACAGAAATTTTATACAAATGTACAGTTTTATTCTGATCTTGATAAAATTTTGAACACTTGATCTTCAAAGCAAGAGGAAGGTAGCTGTCTACCTTTCATTTCGAAAAAAAATTTGAATCAATAATCGATATTCACAAAGTTGGCAAACTAAGTAACTTATCTAGGAGTAAATAACTCCTTCAATTAAAAAAAAAAAATAAGAGTATCAAATGCATATATCAAACTCTCATTTATTTCAGGCTTAGTCCATTTGCAATAGTATTCAGTCGACATACTGATGGCCATATTGAGCCCTATGCCTTTGCTTTGATACAATAGCTTGGGTAACAGATAACCACAGGCATATAGCCCGAAAGTGGTCTGTCAAGTAATAATGTAATGAATTTTTACATTGATGCAGAGCATTTATAGGCAATGAATACTAAATTCTCTTAAATGAAGAATAAATTGCATTGTCTCTTTGCCACGTATTTTACTTTATAAATCGTTGATACTAGAGCCACTGAGTAGAAAAACTACGTATAATAAAACCTAAATGATAATGAGAAGAGAGTAGATGCAGCAGTGAAGGTTTTAATGGCATGGAAACTTGTTTTCATTTTATTAAAATGTTTACTGTTGCAAACTGGTCTCTCCTTGTTGTCATTTAGGTCACTGCAACAGAACTTAATAATACTACTGTATATTGAACCTTCATATACTATTATTAGTAGTAAACACACAATTTTAAATTAGTCTTTTGACTATAAAGTGTGCTTCGTTAAATTTATACAGTGAAAATCTCATTTCGACTTCTTTTAAACATAAACTTAATAGGCAGTTTAGAGCAAAGTTAATGAACATAAATTATTACAAATAAAAGTTAAACAAAAGAAAAAGGGGGTGGGTAAAATGGTACACTTTAAAGTAAGAATGATTTAGGTGCAGTGGTGGCTAGTAAGCGGTTGTATAAAAATAATAATAAAAATGACTAATACGGTTTGTTCAGTTTTAACGCTGATAGGTGGTGCTGCAGTGCAAGCTAGCTTAGATGAAAGCTTAGACCTTCGAACCTATTTTAGATCCACAAGACCAAATATGACGACCTATGCTTTATTATATTAGGATATTAAATTATTCTTAAAATTGAAAAAAATGAATGAAAAAAAAAAGTCAAATAGCCCAAGCTGGGCCATGTTATCTATCATATGCAAAATCTCAAAAAAAAAAAAATTAAAAAAAAAATCAAAGTATTTAAAAAAAAAAAAGAAAAAAAAAAGCATGAATTTTGTCCGAGCAAGCAGGAACAAAAGCCATGAAACGCGAGGGGTTTCATAGCCATGAACATCTAATGAATGGGTTTCATTGGTCATGAACACCTAATGAATGGGTTTCATTCACATGAACACCCAATCAGAGGGTTTCATTGCCCATGAACACCCAATCAAGGGTTTCATTGGTCATGAACACCCGAAACTGCATGAATTTTAGAGAAATATATAAAAATTTAGGAATTTAGGAACGATAATAATGAAAGAGCACTGCAGCCCTTCCGCGGGTGAGCCCCCTGCGAGAAGTTCTTAGGTGTAACGGTATTGGTTGTAATGAGATTTTACTGTTTCAGTGGCTCTAGTGCCGGCCAGCGTGGGAGCACCTTTAACATCATTAATTCTATTTAAAACGTATGTACCCGTACATATTTTGTTGTTGATTTACTTAGTTTCACTCAACTACAGCACATTACACAAGCACAAATCTTCCCCCCCTAGTTTCATGGTCACACAAAAGTTAATCTAACACAAGCCACCTCTTATTTTGGTGGTTGACCCTTGGAAAAGAGCAGAGCAATATTTGAATTGATCGTCGAATATATTTAGACTTAAATCTCCAATTGGAGTTGATTCAGCCTTGGTTTTCTCATAGAAATTATGAAACCATGCAATTTGAAAAGCACATTGATTGGGTTGGGATGGCAACACCTGAATTTTGAGGATATATGAACCTATGCGTTCCTTGGGTGTTGTCCGTGCATGTGGGAAGCCTATGGTTACCCACATAGCCTGAGCTCTGCTTGCAGTTCTACGCTTCCATCCACCATGGTCAGCTAATCCACATGCCTTTACGTTTTTTCAGCCGTACTTTTCAGGCTTTTTGTGTTGCAGAAATATCATCAGTTGTGTGCTTATAAATATCATCAGTTGTGTACTTATAAATATAATCAGTAACGTTTATAAATTACGCGTTTGTTAGGCGCTATATAATGCTCATTAATCGGTCGATAATACGCTATCGGTCTGATCAAATCAAATGACAAATAAGTGGATCGCTGCATCCATATAGAAGTGCTGTTGCTAGAATAGCACTACTACTACTACTACTACTACTACTACTACTACTACTACTACTACTATGATACTAAACTATTAGGACTATTATTGTCACTACCTAACTAAAGTTAGGCCTAAACTTCTTCGGCAACTCTGTGGATAATTCCCCTCCCCCCTCCCCATCACCAACCAATTTTATAAGATATTCCTCCCAATTTGCATGTAAGCTTAGTTGTAAGTTAGATTATAATTTAGGTTTTAAGGATTTTATTTTGCACTAATCATATCTTGTACTGTGGCCATGGTTGGAAGGCAAGGGTCAGGGATGGTTCTACACAATCACTACACCGTGGGTAGATTTAGTTAGCTTAGTATTTCACCCATGCTATGCCTGGCATCGTGATTGGGTTAATTTTGTTTGTACGTTATGATGCATGGTGTAATTGGGTTAATTTTGTAAAACCACTAAATCTCAAGCCCCTCCTCAAATATCTGAAATCTTACAGGAGTGAGATTTGGTTGTCAGTAGGTTTAGTTTTCAATCGTTCCTCCCCCTATCCACCCCCATCCGTTGCTTTGTTTTATCTCCACAGCTTGTGCTTATTAGATTTAAGTCTTGTGAATTGGGGGGAATTTGGGATGCTTGTATGTTATTTAGCGTTATCATGTACTAAACGATTAAGAATTTATAACTAAAACTTTCTGTATAAAATTAAACTGGTGGGGGGATACAAATGGGTTTTTGAACTTATGATAATTGTGTATTGTGTATTTGAACTGATAATCGTTCTTTTCTTGTGACGACTAATGATTGAACTTTTTTCAGCTTTCTAATTAGCGATAAATGGGAGGGGGGCTATTTTCGTTATAACTGTTTTATTGAAATTTGCGATTAGCTTTTTAAGAACATTTACACACAAATGCAAACACGTACACACACGCACTCACTCACATACATGCACGCACTCACGCAAACATATTTATCGTGAATTACTTATTGTTGCGTAGTCTGTAGTTTAGTTTTTCTAAATTTAAGATAGCGTTAAGGCTTAATCACATGCCAGTTCTTTTTTCCCTTTTCAGGTTGGGGGGGTGTGGGAAATATTTTATATTGCTTTGTATTGATAATGCGTAGTTTGTAGTTTAGTTTCGCTAGAGTTAGATATAGTTAGCACATAAGTTAGGATTAAGGAACCATTATTAATCCAATGTCTGTTCTTTTTATTCTTTTCAGGTTCATGTTAGGGTTTTGGGAAAGATTAAACTTGAATTTCATTATTTTACTAATGCTTTGCCAGTTCTCTTAGTCTCGTTTCAGATGTTTGAATTTTCAAGATCGTGGGTTGTCAGATTGTATGGAAAGGGAATTTCATGGTAATTCTGTAAGTATCTCAAAAAAGTTTAATAAGTTATCATTAAATTCAGGGTGGCCTGAAACCTACCTATCCACTAAGAGAAAGTTGTTTGTACTGGGAAAAATGACAATTTCAAATTAGGCAATGACAATGCATATGAACTGGCATTTAGAAGGGTCAGTTCAGTAAGCAATCTGAATAACCAGTCTAGTAAGGTGTTCTTCTCCAGTGACCGTATTTGAGGGGAGATCTGTCCTCATCGCATCATTAAAGCAAGATTTTGGAGTGAGAAAAGAGTTTCACTCCAAATTTCAAGGGATCAATGGGGAACATGCATGGATTTTTTTTTTTTTTTTTTTTTTTTTTTTTAATAATAATAATTGTTTTTTATAGATTTGGACACGTTGAACACAAATGTTATGGTCAAAAATACGAATAACTTTTAAAAAATTATTAAATTTGGTTTTAAAAATTCAAAACCATGCCGCTTTTGAAAACTATTTCTGATTGGCTTTCCTTGATTTGATGTCACGATCCACCTGCTATCCTATACTTTGTGGTTGTACATTGAATCAGATTCACATTTCACATCATTGCTTTTTTTGTGGTAGTATTAATTAAACAGAAAATTACCATGAATAATTCAAATATCAAAAAGGATAATCTGATAACTTGCCGAAGATCGACATAAGGATTGCGGGCTTTTTTAGAAGTGACAAACATTGTTTTGGCTGAAAGTTTGAGAGACTAAAGCCATTTCCTTGGCTTACATTCTCTTTATAAAAGCTTACAAAATATATTTTAATATGCCTGTAAATCTAAAAGTTCGGGAAGAAAATATTCTTATTTTGAAGGAAAGATTTGTAATTTTCTTATTTACTGGGCATACAATTGCTTTGAATTAGATACACTGCATTCGAGTTTAATGATTAAACAAAACCCTCACACTTATGAGCCGGCCGAGAGGGCTAGGGCGTAGGCTTTCTAGTTCTAGAGTCTACCTGGTCGTGGGTTCGAATCCCGCTGTGGGCATGGATATGTTTGTCCCGGGCTACGTACAGATATTAACTTGAGTAAAAGGTGCAAAATGACCTTAGTAGTCGATGCCAAAATTCTAATAAACCAACCAATCACACTTATGAAAATGACTGGTAATTTACTGCATGAATTTTATATGCATAATACGTAAAAGTGTAATGAGAATTTTTTCAGATATATTTAAAGAAACTAATCGTGATGGCAAGAAACTAATCTTAAGAGCTGATCTCTTTATTTTTATTAAGATTTATAAGTAAAACAAGCTTTCGGGAATGTACTATGCAAAAAATATATTTAAGTGGATGCCGATATGCTTAAATGTTTTTGTATAGTTTATTTTAAATCTTAATAGGTTTACTTACAAGGGAATCCCTCGAACATGTCACAGATTTCCACCATATTGAAATGTTACTCATCTGAAGCTGCTATTCGCTACTTTCAGTGAATATAAAGGGCGCTGGTGTGTGTGGTTTTTTTTTTTTTAAATGGCAGCGAAAGTAGGATTCTTCCATTTTTAAACTAATAAATAGATAACTGTGTAGGATAAAAATTCGTTCTAATAACTAATATGAGGGAATGTTATCTGGGATTGATGCTCTGTGTTATAAAACCATGTTTAAACTATTTCGAATCCTAACTTAGCTAAGTTCAAGAAATGCCACAAGGGTGGCGACACTTAAACTGAAAGTAGTGAATAGATGCTTGCAAAATAAGAGTGCAACATTTTGTTTCTTTCAACATAAACCGTGAAAAGGAAAAAATTTGAGCATACATAACCATACAAAGACTCCATTGTTAAAGCAGATAGGCTAAGTGGGATTCCCTTGTTAGTGTCGTTTGTCAATTGATTTTGTGCAATCAGATTGCAGCATTGGCCCGACCGCCTTCTTGAGAATGACCAAAATTTCATGCTCAATACTTGTTTGCAGCTCGACCAAGGTCTTGGGGTTCGTCTTTGCCCTTCACATGAACCCATAAAAAAGAAAAATATTAGATTGAAATGGAGGAGGGAGACAGGTGATACACATCTAAAGTGCTTAGGATTATCTAGTGTAATGCTCATGCAACATTTTGAAAATGATGGTTCAACCTAAAAA
>JAHWFO010028035.1:490655-508143 GCA_023313115.1 Rhysida immarginata | reverse complement strand
GTAGCATTTTAATCGTAAGTACATACACATTTTGTATTTTCAATATTTTTTACCTTAATATACAGTTAGTCAATTTGGTTTAGTTTATTTATTCTAAAATTTATCCTAATCAAGCAAAAGCTTGGTACCTTTTCTAGTATTTTAAAAATGCATTGAATTTTAAATCTTATTTTAAATCTTGCAATTTTAAATCTTATTTTAAATCTTGCATCAGGTTTAAGACTGGTTTGCTAAAAAGAAATGAGTTGACGTAAGCAATTCAAAATTTTTACTTGAACTCTTATTTCTTATTTAAACATTCCTCCCTTCCCCCCCTTCTATATTAGTGTTTTATGCCTGCTCTTATGCTTTCTTTCATAGGCTATTGGGCTTTCTTTGGAATCGGTTGGCAACTTCAGAAGATAAACAGACTGATTGTTGGAAATCATCATTTGCTCTGTATTTCAAGAACGTAAGCGAAAGTTTTTCACATATCTATTACAAGGCTCTTGTATATATAACACGTCAATAAACATGAAGTTTAAATGAAATAGATTTTTAAAATGCTGATTTAAAACTGCAGTGAAAGTAAAACCAGTTACCAGTAGGGTGGGAGTTAGAGGGGACCAGATGGTTTGTGTGATATTTAGGTGTGTGAAGGCATGAAACTGGATATGCAGATTCTTCCAAGCAAAACCTACATTGAGGTTTGAGCCATATTGTCACAGTGGGGTCACAGTTGTCAGGGTGGCACTCACTTGTCTTTAGAACTATGCAACATAGGGTATGTGATATTTCAGTGGCAGCTCCTTTTTAGAATTTGTAATGGGGGGGGGGGAGGCTCTAATACAGTGGTGTATAAACTAACCAAACATTATTATTAATAATAATAATAATAATAATAATAATAATATTATGTTATATTAGTTATGTGAAATAGTTTTAATATTAACTGCCCCAAACATTCCAAGATTATAGATCCACAGAGTTCTTCTCAGTTTGGTTAGCAAAGCTAGATCCAGAATGCCATGGAATTGAACTCATTTCACCAACCACTTATTTTCTAGTTTGAAACTCATTTCCTTCAAACTAGTTCAGAGAATTTGTTTCATTGATGAAACTAATTTCACTTTGCAGGCTCGCACTCGCAGTTGCATTTTGCGAAATGGCTGAGCTGTGATTGTTTTGGCAATTCTACATAAAATACAGGGTGTAAATGGACGACATTTCACTAATTTAAGGATATGTAGAGGATGATGTGGTGAACATTTTTTATTAATAAACCCATAGTCCCAAAGGAAAAGTGATGGAGCCACAGCATGTTTGATGCTGTTTTGCGCCAAGTCGTGGAATGGCTGTCTGAATTACTGTGTTGTCACTGCATTGGAATTTCGAGCATTAACACAAATGTATATCAACAAATTCCACGAAGGTATAATCACCTTCCATGAAGTTACTTCTTTGCAGGTACGCTAAAGATTGTGCGATCGTGTATGATGGAGTAATAATAATAATAATAATAATAATCATATTACGGTGTACACTGAGATAATTTGTGGCGATCTGAAATGGGACAGTCCAGTTACAGTTCTGTATGTAATTGGTATGAAAGTTCTCGCAGTTTTCTGCCTCACAGTAAAGTCCATTCCTGAACTCATACAGCACAAAATGTAGAGCGCAAAAAAAAAACCTTCATCCCTACGGAATGTTCCAAATTAACAACGGGAATTTCGTACCAACCTGATATGCAAGATTATGTGATTGGAGAATGTGCTGTGCATTCGGACAGTACTGTTGTGTTTTTGTAGTGAGTTCGTAATGGCTGGTTTTCATAACTATACTTTATTGTAAGATAAAGGAGGAATATACATGAGGAGCTTACATTTCAGAAATCGAGAGTGAAGTGCTCAAAGCATCATGGGAAATCTCACAGAGGCATTGTGGGGAGAACAATAGAACAATGATACAAACATTACAGTTTCCTCCCCTTTAAAAGGATAAGAACATCGAAGTTCCAAACAATATTTTATATTCTTAATACTTAAACTAATTAGTTACATAGTCTTGTAAGTATGGTGGTGTGCGTCGTATGCGTGTAGAAACACGTGTACTTGAGTCCACCACTGGAGAATTTATTTCTCTTACACTAGGCATTAACCATTCAGCTGAATTATCAGGTTCTGTTTCAGCTGTAACATTTGTGCTTAACATTTGATTAATGTGACGTCGCCATTGATAGTTACCTACTTTAATCAGATAGTGTAGCTTACCTAAACGTTTAATGATAATACTTGGCATCCATTTTTGTTTACCTATGTAATTTCTTGCTAGGACTTTATCTCCACGCTTAAATTGTCTGCTAACCTCCTGAGATTTAACTAAATTCTGTTTTGGAGTGTCAACTGATTTAAAAGGTTTAATCAAATCCAAACGTGTTAAAACGTTACGTTTCAAAAACAACATGGAAGGGGACTCTCCCGTTGTCACATGTGGCGTACGACGATATGCCAACAAGAAAGCATACATACGTTGTTCAAGTGATAAATTATGTGAACTTGATTTTAATCCATGTTTAAATGTTTTTACAAAGTTTTCAGCCAAACCATTTGTTGCTGGATGATACGGTGCAGATGTTCTATGTTCAACACCGTTTTCTTTTAAAAACGTGTTTATTTCATGGGAAACAAATTGTGGACCATTATCTGAGACTAACACACGCGGTAATCCATACCGAGCAAACAGTATTCTCAGTTTTTCAATAATTTTATTACTGGTCACTGATTTCATTTTAAAAACTTCAGGAAACTTAGAATAAGCATCTATGACTATTAAAAACATACTGTTTTCAAAAGGACCGGCAAGATCTATATGTATTCTCTCCCAGGGACTTACAGGAGTCTCCCATCTATGTGAACGATCAACTGGGGGATTATTTTTGTACTGGGCACATGCTGCACAAGAAGAAGCGAGTTTTTCTATGTCTATATCAATATTGTGCCACCAGCATATTGCTCTTGCTAGCATCTTCATTTTGACTATGCCAAAATGACCTGAATGTAATTCATGAAGAATTTGTGATTGTAATGTCCGTGGAATAACCATACGGTTTCCTCGCACTACACAACCTTGTTCTATACTAAACTTGTTTAAATCTTTTTCTAAATATTGTGGGAGTTCTTTCCGCACTATACCAGTTAGTAAAGAATCATAAAGCAAAAATAATTCAGAATCCTTTTTAGTTTGTTCAGCTAGAACTTCAGTAGTAATAGGTAAATTTTCTAATACACCATTATAATATAAAGTAGCTTCATCAAAACTATTGTTAAGTTGAATTTGTTTCATTGGTAGTCTCGACAATGCATCAGCGTTGGAATGATTTATTGATTTCCTATATTGTATTTCATATTGAAATCCTTGGAGAAACATTGCATAATGCAACATACGCATTGCTGAATGTAAGGGTAAACCTTTTTTAGGATTAAAAATAGAAACAAGTGGTTGATGGTCTGTTTGGAGGATAAATTTTCTTCCATACAAGTACAAATAGAATTTTTTTATTGCCCACACAATAGCCAAAGCTTCTTTGTCTATTTGACTATAGTTACGCTCTGATGATGTCAGGCTGCGTGATGCAAATGAAATAGGTCGCTCATCTCCATTTGGGTAACGATGAGAAATGACTGCACCCAAATCATATGGTGAAGCATCGCATGCTAGAATGATTGGTAATTTAGGATCAAAGGTTGTTAATACACACTCAGAAGCAATAATTTCTTTAATTTTTGTAAAAGCTTCTTTACATTCCTTTGTCCAATACCATTTTGCATTTTTACATTGCAAATTGTTTAATGGATGTGCAATTGTTGACAAATTTGGAATAAATTTATGATAATAATTCACTAGTCCTAAAAATGATCTTAATTGTTCTACTGACTGAGGAGTTGGTGCAGCTAAAATTGCTTCTACTTTAGCATTTTGTTTATGCAATCCTTTTGCATCTATAACATGACCACAATAACTTACTGAGGGTTTAAGAAATTGGCATTTTTGTTTGTTTAGACGTAGATTATATTTTCATAATCTGTCAAAAACTAAACGAAGTCTCTCAAACATTTGAGTTTCAGACTCAGCTGCAATTAAAATGTCGTCCAAAAAACATTGAACCCCTTGAAGACCTTGTAGAATTTCATCCATAGTCTTCTGCCATATTGCAGGAGCGCAAGATAATCCAAACATTAATCTTTTAACCTTGTATAAACCTTTAGGAGTTGTCAAAGTTAAAGCTTCCTGTGCCTTGTCATCCATTTCTAAATGTAAATAGGCACGAGCTAAATCTAGCTTAGTATAAAATTTATTTCCACCTAAGGTTGTAAAAATTTGGTCAATTAATGGTAAAGGATAAGTACTAGATTCAATTGCTTGATTTACAGTAATCTTATAATCACCACATATTCTTACTCTATTATCTTTTACAACTGGAACAATCGGAGTTGCCCAACTACTATGTTGTATTGGTTCAATAATATTTTCAGATTCTAAACGATCTAACTCTGCTGCTACCTTTGATTGAATAGACAACGGTATTTGACGTGCTTTCATAAATTTAGGAGTCACCGATTCTTTCAGTGGTAAACTTCCTTTTATTGAAGGGATCAGACCAATTCCATCTGAAAATATATCTGTAAAGTCGGTACATATTTTTGTTAATTTTTGTTGACCTTCCCTGCTCACTTGTAAATGGTGGAATGGTGTCAATTCGGATTTTAGTAATTTATCTAATCCAAACTCAGACATCCATTGTCTACCCATCAATGGTGGAGCCTTAGTATCAATTATATGTAATGGTAATAACTTATTTTGTCCCTTAAAATTAACGTTTAATTTAACTACCCCTTTAGGATATACTTTTTCTCTAGTAAAGGTTTCCATTACAACATTTGTATTTAACAGTCTCTTTTCGGGAAATAAAAGTTTAAAGTCATACAGTGACATCACTGACAATGCAGCACCAGAATCGAGTTCAAATTTTACTAGTTTACCTTCTAGAAAGCATTCCAATATAATAGGATCCAAACTACCACTTATCAATTGTAATAGAGGTGTTTGTTGAAGGATGGAGCCGCTGTCTTCCAGATATTTCGTCTTGGAGACCTTTGGAGCAGTTGATTCCTGTGATGTTTTTGTCTTATTTCTTGACTTGCACATGGGGCTTAAATGTCCTTTCTTACCGCAATGATGACAAACACAGTCAATCGCTGGACACTGAGACGCCTTGTGTTTCTTTCCGCATCGATAACACTTTTTAAATCTTGTCCTTGACGTTGAATTTGTTGACGTTTCTGTGACGATCAACTTTTGAAGTGGTTTCTGCAACAGTTCTGCAGCATCTTTCGTAGCGGATTCCATAGTTGTGGCTAGTTCATAGGCCTTATCGTATGTAATGTCTTGTTCTGCAAGCAATCTCTTCAGAATGGCTTCACTCTTTAATCCAACTATCATCTGGTCTCGTAGTGCATCGTTTAGGTTCGCACCGAAATTACAGCCACGGGAAAGTTTACGTAATTCTGCCACAAAAGAGGAAATAGATTTATTTTCTTCTTGTTTACGTGAATGGAAACGATACCTTTCTGTAACGATCGTTGGCTTCGGGTTGAAATGATTTTTCAAGGTCGTAACGATCTCGTCATACTTTTTAGTTTTCGGATCCGTCGGAGCTAACAAATCCGTCAAAAGACGATACGTTTTGAGTCCCATTGTAGCCAGTAGAGCTGATAACTTCTGTTCCGCAGGAATTTCATTCACTAAGAAGATCTGTTCTACGTACGCAACATAAGTAGGCCAGTCGCCATCGCTCTCCTCGTAGGGGGGCACGTGCGCTAACACTCGGGCTGTCATTGTGAAAATTTGAGTATCCGATGAACGCTATCTTTTAAATTAGTGTTTAAAACACAGCCATATCCATATTCTCGTCGCCAGCTGTTGTGTTTTTGTAGTGAGTTCGTAATGGCTGGTTTTCATAACTATACTTTATTGTAAGATAAAGGAGGAATATACATGAGGAGCTTACATTTCAGAAATCGAGAGTGAAGTGCTCAAAGCATCATGGGAAATCTCACAGAGGCATTGTGGGGAGAACAATAGAACAATGATACAAACATTACAAGTACCATTTGAAAATAGCCTGCAAGCTGACAGTCTGCATAAGGCCTACAAGATGCAATGACAGGGAACATCATAGTAAACATGCCTAGTTCAATGTTCGACAAACCAGGAAATCAAACAAGCTGTGGCTCCGTCGCTTTTCGTTTGGGTTTATTAATAAAAATGTTCACCACATCTCCTGTACATATCCTTAAATTTGTGAAACGTCGTCCATTTACACCCTGTATATAAATTATGATGCTGATAATAAAGCTAATGGGCTAACTTGTTGATTAGTAAACAGTAGATATTTTAAATGCATAAATAGAGAACTATACAAAATTCTATGCTTTTGTTGGGTATCCATATTGTTAAGCATACTGCACTTTAAAACAATGCCCAATGCAATCTGACAAACGAGATAGAAACTCGGTTCGTGGAACTAGATTGAAATCTGTGAATCTGGTTGTCAAATCGTGTTTCCCGAATCAAGAATTGTCAGTTCGTGGAATTTGAATATAACACTCACTTTTTAAATGTTCCGTGCATTTTCCATGTTTTGTATTTTTTTTTTTAGTTTTTTCCACATAAATGTTTTAAATCTGCAACACTTGTTTATATCCATTTGACTAAATTTTAACGGTAAACACAGTCTTATATACCCTGTTATTCCTCCAAATTTCATTAATCTAGGCTTTACAGAACCTGAGTTATTAACTTGTTGATCTTGGTGGCAGCATTTTTATTTCTGTTCATATCTGTTATCGTTCAAATTTGGAACCATGTTCATATGAATTTTTTTGCTTAGAATCTCCCATACTACTGTGGGGTTATTCTTTTCTAACTCCTCACCCTTTTTGTTCTTTGTTTATTCCGCACAGATGTGCACCGTGCAATGCACGTTCTCCCCCACCCCCCAAGTTAAGTCTCCAAATGAGACTCTTCTTTATCTTAGGTTGTGTCCGCAATATTATTATACCCAGGAGATTCACTTTAACTATAACATGCTACTGAATTACTAAAGAAATAAACAGGAGAGACGCGTTTATTAACTTCAATCAAAAGTTTATTTGAAAATTTCACTAAAGTGAATTATTAAGAGTTAGTAGGTTAATGGTGAGTGTCAAAGTTAAATGATAAATGCAGATTCTTAATGACTAAATAACCAGTATATTTAACTAAAACCAAATGCGCGCTCCTTCTCACACGAATGTAAATTATTGTTCCTGCAGTTCAATGCGTTAACCTTTCGCACAATTTTAATCAGTTGTTAGCATTTGTCATTCACAAACAACTATCAAACACTTATCTGATATGTCTGTTCCATGTTCGTGGTTCACTTTCTTGGATCTCTGATGTTGCTAAGCTCTGATGTAGAATTAGCTTCCTCTGAACGCTGCGATGTCAGATCATGACTTTGGCGTCGCTTGAATTTATGAATGAGCAGATTCCCTTAGAACACCCGTTAGTATCAGTCTCTGCTCCCGACAGCTCGTCCCACTGTCACCTTCACAGAGAATAATTGCCTACTAACGAAAAGGGGGGGGACTGCTATTCAAAATAATGATGTATCAGTAGTCCGCCAATGGTTGCCTTGTTGCTGAGCGAAGCACATCACTGTTCATGGAGCCGTTGAGCATCTGATGATATCGTGGCTTCCCAATAAAGAACAACGCCAATTTTATGGATACTCGATTTCACACAACAGTTGCCACACCATGTTCTCTCATGCCAATACACCATTCATTGACAACACTTAGGATTTGAAGCACTGTAAAATGACTTGCATTGCATGTTTCATGGAGAAGCACTCATGGCGTCCATTCTCATCCCATCTTTTTTTTTCTTGAGAGAGACCTTTTTCCCACGCACTTTCTTTTGGAAGGAGCAAAAAAAAATATTTCTTAACCAATCAGCCTTCCCCATTCTCCCCCCCCCCCCGGGGGGGGGGGGTTTTTTTTTTTTCCTTCCTTTTTTGGAAAAGTCGTTAAGACATCACGAGCGCTCACAAAATCGAACACCTCCCCTCCCCTCAGCGATCATTCCGTGCAGCCAGTCACATGATCTCTCCCTGGTGTCGGACGCTTTAGAGAGCAAAAACATGTTTCCATGGAAACCCGAGGGGAAAACACGTGCGAGGATTCGCAAACAAACTGGGAAAAAAAAAGGGATTGCTGACTGACCGCGAGACACTGAGAAAAGGGGAGAAGTGCCAATACAATTCTAAACAAATGAATAAAATTAAAAGGATTGAAAGTGATAGAAAATTAAGCACATATTAGGGCTATAAAAATATCCTAATATGTAGTGACATGCATATGCCATGTCACACTACCTCCCCTAAAAGTTTGTGGACAGGGTTTCTGATACACCCTGTATATATTTTCAAAATTTTTTTTCTTTACCAGATTCTATGTACCTTTAACTATTTTTCCACAGAGTTTCCAAATTTATTCAAGCACTTGTCATAGCGCTCAATGAACTTCTGCATAATCACTTCATAAAAGTCTGCTGCTGTGAAGAAAGCCACACAGTTTTCACTTGTTCATCGTCACTGAAATGCAGGTTGCCAATGAACTTCTTGAGATCCTGGAACAGGCGGTAGCCATTGGACACTGGTTCTACCCTGTAAGGTGGGTGGTCAAATTGTTCCCAAACAAAAGATCTGATTAGTTGGGAGCAACTTGACTACCTGCTTTACAGTCTGGACCTCGCATCCAGTGGCAGCCACCTGTTCCGAGAGCTAAAGGAGATCACCGGCAGCCTGCATTTCAGCAACGATGAACAAGTGAAAAACTGTGATTTTCTTTACTGGTGGCAGCTTCTATGAAGTGATCATGCGGAAGTACATTGAGTGCTATTACAAGTGCTTAAATAAACTTGAAAACCATGTGGAAAAATAGTTAAAAGCACGTAGACCCTGGTAAAGAAAAAAAATTAGAAAATACATAGAGTAGTTTTGTTTTTATTACTAAACTGACTTTACTTTACGAATAACCCTCATATGAACAAGTTATTAAAACTGATTTTATTGTAAATTGTTAAGTATAAATAAGTAAAATATTTTAAAGCAGTTATGTTTACTACATGATATATAAATAATTCTAGGAACTATATTTCAGATGTGCATGGAACTGGTCTTTGTGCTGTTTCTAGTTCTTTCCTAATTCAGATGCTGCTTCATTGGATAGTAATTTGGTTTGGGATGAATTGAATGGAGCCCCAGTGTTGAGAATCTTAGCTATTCTAGCCAAAGCTAGAAATTGCAAAATACAACTATAGCTACAAAATTTACTTTTGTATGGACGAGCCACCACTGTATCATTGGATCAAAAATGATGAGAAAGGAGAGAAGGTAGGGTTCTTTTATATTTTATAAATACTACATTCAAAATCTATTTCTTGTTTTAAAAAAAAAAAAATTATTTAGGCTTAAAAATTGCAGATGGAGTAAAAGTAGATGAACTCGGGGCTTCCGCTACTTTCCTATACCTTCCTCGGGAGGATTAATTTCTTGTTATGAAATAACTCGAGTGATGTATTCTATTATGAGCACTTTGTAATTATGTAATTTTACTTTTAACAGGGTTTATCAGAATCCACCAGTTCACTTTGTGAAGCAAGCTCTTCTTCACAGCTCCAAAATATAATTTAGTCATCCTAAAAGATAAGATGTGTGTTCGTCAGCTCCTACTTCCTGCCCCTATTGCCTAGTTACTTCCCCAAATTCCAGCACTACCTCAAAGAAGTCGGCTGCCACCCATTTGGAGAAAGTCTGGTAAAAGTCTGCCATAGTCTGTTCTCCTTGTCATCTCTCTCATCCTTTCCCAAGCTGAAAACTGCCTATTCTCCTTCCATTACTTGTCTTTCACTTCATGTGCTATTCTATAGGAATGAAATATAAAGTACGGTCTTAGAATAGCAAATGGTAGTGCTTATAGAAGTAACCTACGTGTTTCGAAATACATTTCTTCATCAGGGTAGGGAACAACTACAACCAAGTCGGTCCCCACCACCGAATAAATATGGCAAATACTGATTGGTGGGCTTACAAAGTAATTCACAAGTTTTAGAACAAATAAGGTAACAGATGTATACAAATTATGATTAAAATAAAACAAAATGAAGTAATTACAACGAATGGCTTATACACGAAGAATCTTGTATGTGATCTTGGAATTAAATTTGCCTGTGTTGGATAGAATGGCGTGAGTATGTTTTTTTGTTGATGGTGTTCACAACATCCAGGACTGGAACTCTCTCAAAGCTCATCTGATTGTTTAAGATCTGACTGTCAGTCTTTATGTACAGGGTGTGTAAGGTATTTGAGGACACACCTTCGTTTGGCTACTGCTGCAGTATAGTAAATTGCATGTCCTTTCAGTTTCCGGAAAGCAAAATTGCAAACCATCAAGTAACACAAATCACTAAGATACATGCAGTAATCGTGGCAATAAAGGCAGAGCACAGTGATTTAGAGATATCACGATTTCTAAAAGTCGCAAGATCATTCGTCTAAAAAGTGCAGGAGGAGTTGGAGACCGAAGATGGCAATGTTGCACCAGTTCCAAAGCGTAAAAAGCATGCCTCACACTCCGACATCATCAGAACACCTGAATTTATTCAGCAAGTGCAGCAGGCCATCGATGACAATCCCAGAACATCCATGAGGTCGCTTGCCAAAGATCTCCGTGTGTCAGAAGGAACAGTCAGAAATGTTGTCCATGAAAACATCAGATATCACTGTGTATGTTATGCAAAGAGGTCAATTTGTGTCAGACAAAACACGGGAAAACCGCCTACTCGGATCGAAAAGGCTCTTAAACAAGCTGAAAAATCCGTGTGAAGCTGATTTGCAGTGTATTTTCTAACCTTTGACTTCCTAACCCCCCTGACCTGAATCCTTTGGACTACTATGCATGGAGTGTTGTGGAGAGAGAGAGAGAGAGAGAGAGGTCAACGAACAACCCGATAACACCAAAGATGAATTGAAAGCTGCCATTGTTTGAGTAATAACCAATATGAACCATGACCATTTGATTCACGCTTGTCGACGGTTTTGATCTCGCATTGAAGCAGTTATAGAAGCTGAAGGCTGATTCATTGAATAGCCATATAACAAAAAGGTTTCTTGTGTATGTTTCGATAATAAAGTTATTATCTCGACTTATCTCAGTTTTCTTTCTTGACGTGAATCTGTCCTCAAATACCTTATGCATCTTGTATTTCCTGATTTCCAGTGCCTCATATGTCAGTATTTTCTTGTGGTCACGTTCGAATTTCAAAACTGTCATGATCTCTTATGTGGGTCCAAATTTCAAAACCGTTGTGATCTCTTGGATGAGACCTCTAATTCCCAGGGTCATTTATAAGACTTTGTGAATAAGAGCGATTTGGCATAATTACTTCATTTTGCTTTTTAATCAATCTTTGTACATTTGTTAACTTGTTTCTTCTAAAACTTGAATTACTCTGTAAGCCACCAATCAGTGAGAACATTTCTTCTGATTGGTGGGCATTTGCCATATATTTGGTGGTGGGGACTGACTTTGTTGTAGTTGTTCCCTACTCTGATGATGAAATGTATTTGGAAACGTGTAGGTCACTTTATTAAACACTACCATTTGCTGTTCTAAGAAGCTTCTTTATATTTCGTACTTAGCAAATTAGACCAATATACAACTACTGTCTATAATAATTTCAAATTACTTTTGATTTTTATTTTTCAGAGTTTTCGATGCAATAGGTTGACAAGTGAATCTGACAACACTAAATCTCCAACGACCAGCTAATGAGGCAACTATGGCTGTTATCTGAATTGAGAGGAGCAGCTAGGATCAACCCAAGTGCAGAGAATTGAATATAAGAATCTACAAGTGCTCATTGAATCTTTCGAAAATTTTAATCAAAACAATGGCTCTATCAGCCGACAACATACACTAGCAGCAGCCGAATGAGTGATTGCTGGCACAGTCATGGCATCATTGCATTTTCTAATGACTGATCTTTTTGAAGGTATGTCTAACAAGTTAATGGAACTTTCCCTTAAGAAACTAATGACTAATATTGAAGGAAACTGAAAATAATGACTGCCTAAGAATAAAACAGTTAAGACCAACAAGATTAACAATGCTTTTCAGAATGTTGAATCAAAACAACCAAACATGTATGATTTAGTTGTCAGTCATGACATGAAAGATGCAGCATGGCTGCCGATAAGAATTCATACAATGACCTGCCACAACCAAATCGTAGATCTATAAAACTTAATTGATATTCAACAAGATGTTATGGGAGATACTTTAGAAATAAAACCTCTGATTCTAGGTGGAGGGAGGAGTCATATTAACAATACAAGAACTGTAAACCAGTATTAACAAGGTTTCAGTCAAGGCTTTGACTCTTAAGCTGTTGAAATTGCATTCAATCAATATATTGTTAGAACCCAACCTTCTAATTCCCCTTTACATAGTGGGAGATTCGCTGTTTCATTGACCTTCTTTACAAAATGTACCCGCAACCTAACCATCTGATAGTGGTAGATCTGAATACTGACTTTACGAAAGATTCTTTATCCCGCTAATTGATAATTAGACCAAAGTTCCTGCACGCATTACAAATATAATTGACCAAGTTCTCAAATAGTTCCTTAATCTGATTCTGGTCCCATGATGAACCTAATTGATCAGTTTTACCAATGTGTGATCACCTGATGATTGTGATGAACTTTACATGCACATTGCATAACCATGCAAACCTACAGAACTCTTCGAACACCTTCGACTTAAATCTTATTAATAGGTTGCATTTCATATCTTCTTTGCAAAATTGAATAGACACATTTTTTAATGTCTACTTGAAATGTAAACTTTTATAATTTACTCCGAATTCAAACATGACTTTTATAATCATGATCTTCTACTGCCAGCTAATATATAGAGATGTTCTGGACAATTGACAAAATGACATTATCTTAGAGCTTTACAGTGACAGATTCACAATTAGAGGTTGGCATTAACAAGGACCTTAATAAGCTCAGTAAATGGGTCAAGCAAAGAAGGGTGGCATTAGAAATCTGTGCTAAAAAATCTAGAAATCAACTTTGATGATAAACTAAATTTTGCTCCTCGAGTTGATACTAAAACCAGACAACTCTGTAGATTATGATATACCATGCAGAGATTACAACAGAGTTTAAATTGAATGAAATTATCATTGTCTTAATTTCAAAGCCATTCCGAAATTAAAATTTGGGTTCTTCATCTGAAATTTAGTTTATTGAAATTTATCTTTGAAAAACTGAAAGCTGCCTATAATAGGCCTATAATTTTTTTCATTTAGTGTTAAACATCCTGCAAATGTCTTGTAAGCTAAAGTTATTGACTTTCAACTCCCATCAAAATACGTGAAAACTTAGGCTAGGTTTTCCCTTTATCATTTCTACATGCAATACAATTAAGGTATAAACTTAAGACAAATAATCATTTCTGCCTTGAAACTTAAGACAAACAATCCTAACATGCTGCTCAAGTGACATTATAATCCAGCTTATGCTTTTAAACTCTGTTGACCAATCAACAAAACATTAACTCATCCTGTTTGTCCCATGTAGGGATGATGATGAATAATACCACTGTGCAACATCATTTTTATAATAGAAATGAGATAGGGTGTTACTAGTACAGATAACGCAAATTCCCAGACAACACTAATGATACTCTAGCCACCCCCTCCCCAGAGCATTTAATTAATAGAAAATTCACATGTTAACTCAAACTAATTTTTTAATAAATCCCAGATAACTCTAAGAAATTTTTGGTTTTAGTGAACAGGTATTCTTAAATTTAAACCAAAAACTATCTTAGAATATCGCAAAAATTAATATATTACGAATAAGATTCAATTTTATTAACTTTCAAGTTGATTGCGATTGTTCGATAGGAAAATTTTTAAACGTAGTAAATGATTCAAACATAAGATAGTGAATAAACTGAAGAAAAATCTTCAAACAAATCGAAATAACAAATTGAAAAGGGGAGGAAAAATTCTGCGACCTGGATTCGAACCTGGGACCATGCCTATTGCTGGCACCGCTGTTACCAACTGCGGTAGCTCATGATGACAATTGTGCTCTCATTTTTAGCGGAAGTGTTCATGCTGACCAAAAAGTTCATTGCATGAACGATCGCAAGCGAGTTTTTAGAAGTACTCATACACTTCTGATCGGTTGTCGCCATTTTGCTTTAGAAATTTCATTATTGCATTGCCTTTGTCAATGTAAAGGTAACAGAAATTCGAGAAAAAAGTGAATTCTCTGTAAAGTTTTGAATGTAAAACATTTATACATCATAAATGTCATCAGATGAAAAATAAATGGTCAAAAATCGTGAAGAGATGAGTTTCAAAAATTTTTACGAACCAAAAGTAGAATTCGGAAACCATGCCAAAACAGCATGGGAGTTGAGTTCATGTTCGAACAGACCGTGTTTTAACTGGTCCATAGTGTATTTGTATATGGATCTCATTAAAAATAATCGTATTTTTAGAAACACTGCAAGTATCGTGTAATGTTAGTAGTTGACATGTAGCCTCGTTTTGCTTTACTGGTTAACTTGAAAAACCAATTAAGTCGAATTTTTTATCTACTCTGCTGAAGATTTAAATTATCAGGGTTCGACTGTAGTACTATTACAAATATGCAAACCAAATACAAATGTGCAAATGAGCTGATTACAAATATGCAAACCAAATGTTTTCTATCACGTCAGGTTTTTGTGTAATTTCGGTTTTTAATTTTAGCTAAAGCTACCTTATGCTGGTTGACTTCATTGGAGTTGGAAGCATGGAGATCATTCAAGACAGTGTGTACAGGGTTTTGGGTAACAAAGGCAGACAACTAAAGGACATTTTAAAAAAACTCATTGCAGACTATTAGGCTGTTGGTGCTCGAATGTCAATCGAGATCCACTTTCTACATAATCACCTTGAATATTGTAAGCATTTTCTTGGGATCTGTTAGCGATGAACATTGTGAGCATTTTCACCAAGACAGTTCAGTCAGTGGCAAGTACACACCTTCTATGATGAGTGACTTGAAGGGGACATGAGGGAACTGGGTCATATAAGTGAAGATTTCGAAGTTGTCATTTCCCAGTGCCACGCTCCAGTCAATAGTTAGGAGCGAGTGTACCAGTGATTTAAACTAATTTGTCACATACTGATTGGAAGAAAGTAATTGGATACTTTCGATTTTAGAAAAATACTTGACGAATTATCCTGAAATTTCAGGGGTGTAAAAAGGATGTTACACCTCTTATATTTCAGCGAAGGTTTTCTCCTGAAGGCAAATAGGGGACCAGCAAAGAAGTGAACAAAAAAAATGTTTGGAATTGCCCTGTAAAAAATGCTTGAAATGCATTGTAGCTGTAGCATATGCTTAAGAGGCTTGTTTTACTTTTGTGTTCATTTGTATGAGAATAGCACGTATATTCATGGAGATATAAAGGTTTCTTTAAAAAGGTCGAAATGTTTTCGTAAGTTTTTTGTTTATAACACGCAAGATTTTCAACCCAATGCGAATAGAAAACTTGACAAATTACAGTACAGACAACATCCTGCAATCAGAATAGAAAAATATTAAATATTTGATGAAATATGAGCATTTTTACTAAATGTTTAACTGCGCATGCGTTACCAAATTATCTTTTGCATAATTTATTAGCCAAACGTATGTATAGAGCTACTCTTATAAAAATATCTTGAAAATTCAGAAAGATATTGCCGATAGAATGAGTTGAATTTCAGTTTCTCTCAAAAATAAACAAAACGATAACAAAACCTACGCTGAAATATGAGGTGTAACATCCTTTTTACACTCCTGAAATTTCAGGATATTTCGTCAAGTATTTTTCTAAAATCGAAAGTGTCCAATTACTTTCTTCCAATCAGTGTATATACATACTGTATATTTTGTGATTCAGTAAATTTACATTTAATTCATAAGATCTAGACTGGACATTCACTAGCTCATGGTAAAGTAACTTGATGTACTAGGTAATAAAGGGATACATTTCTACGATCAGTGGAGTGTAGTCTATAAGATAGACATATTGGCATTTCTGTTATAGAAAACAAATTTTTTTTGTTGCAAAGTGTAGTTTAAGGTTGCATATAAACAATAACAGAAATATAACTAGCTTAACTTCATTAAAACTATTATTTTCTGAAAAGATACTGTAGCAAACTTAGATGTTTGTCTACTATTTCTTTTGAGGTTAAGACTAAAATTTTTTTACTCTTGTTTATTTTTAAAAATGTTAAATGAAGGAAGTGCCAGTCATTATGAGGGTGTTAAAATATTTTTTACTCCTATATCTAGAATCCACTTGCTCTTTGTTTTGAAAGTTGCATACCATAAGTTCATTATCATTTTATATATTTGGTAGTTTAATATTATAAATGAAAATATGAAAGAAAATTCGATAACACGCTGGGCAAACCAGGTATTTCTCTCTAACCAGCTCAAATGGATAGGTAGATGTTGAAGCTTCCATGCCAGTTGGGCTTTAATTGGTTAGAGTGTATGTTGGTACGATTAGTGAAAGTTCTTGGTTCGAGCCCATGCTGTGGAATATTTTCTTATTTTCACTTATAATTTAAAGCATCTGAGCTATGTCATCTGAGAGTGTATTTTGATAGATAGTAGCCTTCTTATAATAGACGAACTGTAGTTGGTGATCAGTGTATTTTCATCAAACGTGTACTCAATTTTTGTTATGAGATTTGAGGTTTCTTCTAGTAAATGAAATTTTAAATTGATTTGGCAATTCCCTCATTAGGAGCTTTAGCTAAAAGCTACTTATAAGAATGCACGTTTGATCTGCACGTTTGTGTCAAACTGTCTGCCTTCTCCATGATAACTTGAAAACTGATTAACTTTTTCGAATTCTGTTTTCAGAAATATGGCCATCGATGTTCTTAGCTCAGCTGTATCAACTTTTCAGGGTTTTCATGGACCCTTCAAGCCTGTTGCACATGCTCTAATAGTGACTGTTAGGAATAACAAGATAATGGCCTGTCTTAAAATAAAAGATTCATAATGATGAGCTAAGAATAAATACAATGTTACTTCCCATTTATATTTTAAGCATCATTGATCACGTGATCTCGTGTTACACTAATAATTATACAGCATTGAGCAATAAAATGGATGTAAATTTGGAAGGAATTAAATGAACTTCCATTATACAGGGTGGTTTAATGGTCATAAATTACTTAGCGTGATCCTTTGCATGATTACAAACTTAAAGTTCCTTATGCAAAATGTTCAAAACTCAAATATTAAGGGTCTAAACATCATGCGAAGTTT
>JAHWFO010028035.1:459434-488111 GCA_023313115.1 Rhysida immarginata | reverse complement strand
TCACAAACTAAAACAAAAAAATAAAACAACAAAGTGACTATGTCACAATACAATCGTCTACATACACTCCAGTTGCTATGAATTTATGATCAAATTCTCCTTTGAAAATACATAGGTCTGGCTTCGTTGGTATCAATCCTCTAGTTTTCAACAAATCTTTGTTTTTCATACCAGCATCTTCCTGCATCAGGTAGTCCATAAATACTTCCTGTTATTTTCAATACTTTTCCATGTTCAAGTTTCAAGTGCTATGGTGGGTCCATATACACATCTGTCTAGTCTTGCATTCAAATATGCAGTTTCAACATCGATGAATTTGATCTTATAATTTTTCATTGCTGCTATTGTCAACAAAGTTCGAAATGATTCTGATTTCATGACAGTACTGAATTCTCTGTAGTCTTTTTCAATTTGTTGTCGCGAACTGGCTGCAACTAATCTAGCTTTATATCTTTTGTATTCATTGTCTTCTTTCAGAGTAAAAATCCATTTACTTTTAATGACTTTCATATCTTTTTCCTTATCTATGATTTCCCATGTCTTATAATCTTCTAGTGATTTTAGTTCCTTGTCTATGGCTTCTCTCCATCTGTCTCTATTTTTCGAGTCCAAAGCCTCTCGATAACTTTTGGGGATACATTCTTGCACAAAATTCGCTACATATTTTTGGCGAAGATATTTTTTCGAGTCTTCTCTCTCTTGAAGATATTCTTACATTTCTTTGACGAAGTTGTTGCTCATTATTTTCTCTCTCTCTTCTCTTTGTTTGAATAGTAGCACTTCCTTAGTATCTCCTATTTGTCTTCCTCTTTTCTTTAATTCTTTCATTCTCCTGTGCGATTTCTAGAGTATCATGGACAGTATCAGTTTTTATTTCCATCTCAACACTTTCTTCTTGAACTTCTATATCACTGATTTCAGCAGTGTGTTCTTCCCTTGGTGCAATAATAATTTACTTCTATTTCTTCATCTTTGTTTTCAGTACTCATGCCTAAGTAACCCATTTTTGTTTTCAATAAATGAGACTCCTCGGCTTTCTTGAATTTTTCTTTGTTTTATGTCGTAAATACGATAAGCTTTTCTTTCTCTGGAATATCCGATGAAAATGCCTATCTTTGCTCTTTCATCAAGTTTGCCTCGATTTACATCTGTGTTTTGATGATATACGTACATTGCATCCGAAAATTCTCAAATGTTGGATTGAGGGTTTTTATTCTTCCATATTTCTAGAGTAGTTGTTAGTCTTCTTTTGATGGGTGTTATATTATGAATATACGCTGCAGTATTAGCTGTTTCAGCCCAGAATCTTTTTGGCAATCTAGCACTTAAAAGTAAACTTCTTGTTGATGCCATCAGACTTCTATATGCTCTCTCTGCTATTCCATTGCTTTGAGGTGTGTAAATAGTACTCTTTTCTTGTTTGATTCCTTTTTCCTTCTTGTATGTGATCAGTGTGTCATTATCCGATCGCACTTTTTTTACTTCGGTTTCGTTTTCTCTTCTTTCAATAACTTGTTTTTATCTTTCTGGTACATCACTTTTGCTTTTCAAAAGTTCAACAAAATATCTTTTGCTGTGTTCATCCACTATTACCATCATATATCTGCTTCCTCCTATCAATCAACCGGCACAATACACCACAGGCACACTTAATGGACCACAAAGATCAACGTGTAATCTTTCCAAAATTCTTGATGTGGTTGGTTCTATCACATCATAAAACTGTGTTCTTGTCATTTTTGCTCTGATACATATTTCACATTTTTCTTCCTCTCATGTCAATTTGTCCAATCCTTGTATCAGTTTATTTTTACACATTCTATCCAAATATTCATGATTAATATGTCCAAGCCTTTTATGCTATAACGTTCTGTTCGTCTCATCTGTCTTCATACAAGAATCTACATGTGAGCAATTGCTTTCTTTGTCTATATTTAGTCGGACGATAAATGCATTATCTTCTATTGTTCCCTGAGCAATAAGATCTTCAGTATTTTTTTCATAAATCCATGCTCCAGAGTCATTCAGAATAACTTCTTTTCCATGGTTAACCAGTTTCGGTACAGACATTAAATTGCTCTTTAAGTTTGGTACATACAGAACCTCTTTCATAGTGAACGAAAGAGACTAATGAAATGATAAGTTTACAAAGAAAGTGCTATTACTTTGAAGTGTAATTATGAGTGGTTTAAATGGTTCCGAGGAGGCCGGAACACCATGGAAGACTCCCCCTGAAGTGGCCAGACATCCAACCTAATGTTACGACCCAACTGATGGCTATCCCTAAAACGACTACATCAGGAATTTCCAGGACCTGTACAGGCCTTCCCAGAAGTGCATTGCCATCGATTACTTTGAAGGATAGTAACTGCTGTTTCATGTAAGCGATTAATCCACTCTCAATATGCCATCATTCACCGAACTTTGTCACAGGTTGTACTAGGTCCAGTGATTGATTAGCACGCCCAACACGCTAATTTATTTTCAGTAACTTCACTTGCAAATAATCTCAGATCTGTCTAAATTTAATCTTTATTGAAGTTCTTAATTGGCTTTGACATAACATCTTTATCAAATTTGTTGAACATTGTGATCATCCTTCCTTTAGTTTTTAATATAGTCATGCATTCCGAAATTTGCTTAGAAGTTTTAAACAAATTCATGTGAAGGGCCAGAATCTACATACAATGGTTAACTCGAACAGAAAAAAGAATAACGAAAACTTAGATCCACAAAAAGAGTTTAATACTACCTTTGGAATAGATTGGTATGTATCGGTATGAGACTTTACTGGATGAGACTGCAATCCCGAGGGGAAATTTCGGAGTGAACCTTCTAGTCGATTAGTCTTTTGCTCCTGTACTTAGGTCTGGCTATTGATTGGCAAGTCCAATGCGCTAATGAAGATTCTCAATGGTCTCAATAGGTCTCCAATGCAGGGCTTTGACAAATGATCTCTTTATATCATTGTGATTTTGTTAGCAAACTTTGACTTAGAGCAAAGAAATCAACAGTGATCGAAAGAAAAACTGGGCAAGTTAGCTAGTTAATGTTAAAAGTAGAAATTCATAATGAACTAAAATTCCACAAAATTAATTTTCATGCCTGATACTTGATTATGCATATTTCAGTAGCATGTGATAGTTTACAAAGATGCCATAAGTTAACTTTTTCAGCTGTGACCAATCAAGGAATGGTTTACAGCTCAAGCCAATCAGATTAGTTTCCCACAAGTTTAAAATTTGCAATTACAGCAGATGAGACTCAAATAAAACAAAAATAAACTGAAACCAACAAGCACAGGAAGAGACATCCTTAAAATAGCAAACATGTCCTGTGAATCATTTTGATGGGAAATGGCATCACTGAGACAAAACTTATTTCCATTCTAATGATTTGCCCATGTTCATGTATCGTAGCTTAAACGTATATTAGTCGGCTCATTAAAAGTATATTGAATTACTATCAAAGTTATTCGAAAAGCTATCATTTAAAGGGAACAGATATCCCGATCCCTAAACAAAATGAGTGAGCATCTTTTCAAAGACCATATTTCAGTGAGGCCAATTACTTACTTTTCAAATCTGCTTATCAGTAAGAGTTACAGGGGCAGCAGCTCTGTGGAGAATCTCAATGGTAATACCCAAGCTAATTGAACCCAGATTCTCTATATAGTCTAGCCACCTGGTCCTAGGCTGACCCCTTGGTCTCTTACCCACTGGCTTGGAAAAAAGCAACTGCCTAGAAGACCATTTGTGGCATCCCTACCAGGTGGCCATACCAATAAAACTGAGACCTTTCAAAGTAGTGAAGTAGTGGCTACACCTCTCAGGAATCTCATTTCAGCAACTTGCACTCGTGATCGCATTCCTTTGGTCATTACCCAAGATATATAAGTGAGAATGGAGAGAAAGATTTGAAAACTGAGCTTGGCTTTGTTTTCTAGCTCACGTTTTGTTACCACAGATCGTCACAGTTCACGTCTGATACAGCTTTCAGTGTACCACTGAGAATGTTTATTTTTACACTGTGAACGTTCACCTTTTCATCTAGCTTTGAAACCTTCGAAAACGCTGCTTTCTGTTTAACAGCAGATTCAGATATTTATAAGGAAATATTTTAGGCTTCCAGTCCAGATTATCTTCAACTCGAAAGCTTACTGTGCTCCATTGAACTAAGTGTAAAAGCAGTGCTTAGTTATAAACGAGGGTTAAACCCAGTTTTGAAGCTGGGGAAATTTTTATATAGTTTAAGAGCTACGTCACCTAAAAATTCTTCCAGCGTTTCTTGAGAATATATTTCTTGAAAACCAACATGTGGCAGAATGGGAGAAGCGGGAAAGATAAGGGGTCATAAATCAAGCAGTGGAGGGGTTATATTAAACTAAATATTAAATTAGAATGCGTGAAATAATAATAATAATCTTTGCAGCACCTATTAAACCCTAAGAACATTAACAAATTCTAAAATAAAATAAAACAACAAAGAAACTGGCTAAACTAAAATTATAAAACACCAAAACCAAATGCACAGAAAAAAATGACCAAAGATCATTAACCAATTAGAATATAGCAAAGTAAAATACATTAAATAAACTAAACCAAAAACCCCTCAAAAGAAAACTTAAACAAAAACCAAAATCCCATGAACATTAACTATTTAGACTTGAAATAAAACTATACATTTCAAATTGTAAATAAATAAATAAATAAATAAATAAATAAATAAATAAATAAACAGCTTCTTAGGATTTAATAGGCGTTATATATTTTTTTATTATTACTTTCAATTTTACTATCTGAGAACCACTCTAGTTCAGCCATGAGATGTCACATTGTCGTGCTGACTGTACATGATCAGCAAGGATCAATGATTTAAATTGATTCATATTGCCATCCACAATGATGATTATACCCAGTGAATGCCACGAAAACATTTCCCAAACTCTGCCTCTGCCAGCTCATTGCTATCCACAAATGTTTTTCGGACGTTCCTTGCCTTATGTGCCAATGTCCATCTATCTGATGGAGCAAAAGGCGTGATTCATCTGAGAAGGCAACTTTTTGCCAATCGGTAGATGTCCATTTTTGGCACTGCCATGCAAATTCCACCCTCTTCTGTTGATGCACAGTCATTTGTATAGGTGCTGTCATGATTCTTCTGCCGTGGAGTTCCCTGGTTCCTTTGCACATTGATTTGTCCAAATGCACCGCTGCAGTTGCTGTTGCCCTCTTTCATCTACTGGCTTGTAGAGCAGCACGGTTTCCACGTTGCTTATTTTCTATAGTGCCATTTTGCCACAACAGCATGTGAACAGTTCACAAATGCCACTAATCATTCCTTTTTGAAATAGCTCAGTTTCTGCATTGCAAGAATTGAAATTTTTTCGAATGCCTAAAATTGTAGTGCCATCTGTAATTGGTTATTTAGTGCTAATATCACAATTAATTAATTTTATGGTGTTGTGATTTATTAATTTCTACTTTTAGTAACCTTCCACAGTTGTTGATTTTGATCACCCTTAATATTATTGATACCTATTTTAGTACATAGCTGTTAGGCCTATTGTTTTCAAAGAATGCAGTCAGAGTTGCTCGTCTCGAGAGAGCAAATAGTATATTTTTTAAAGATACAATAATTTGTCAGTGTCATTTTTCTGTGAGTCAGTATTTTCAATGCAATTGTGACATATGACCCAGGAAAGTCGCTAGAAGGTGGAGAAAACACCGCCTTTCTTGTCTCAATGCGATTCAATGTCACTCGACCATTTTCTTTTAGAGTGACCACCATTTCGTGCTGTTCATACTTGGATTAATTGATATAAAATCATAATTGTATTCAATTATTTGAAGATTCAGAGCTTTGCACTACTGATTTTATCCTGTATTTGTATTGATGTAAGAATTTTTACTGTTAGAGAATCACCCACGCTTCGAATCCAGCGTGCAGGTGATGACTTCATTTCTACCAGAGCCCAGAAGTGACTCGTCTGGAATCCAGAAGCAGTGTGAGTGTTTCACCCACACCACACCAGGAGGCAGCACTGAGCCAGGAAGCAAGAGGCATTCAAGATCGAGAGTCGAGACGTGTTTGACAGCTTAGAAGTGGACAGTATGGAAGTGACCGAGGAAGATGCGGATGCTACGGAGTACGGAATAGGCATGTTCCCATCGGACATGGTTAGGTCCCTGTTATGTTGCTGATGTAGACTTTGGTTAGGCCTAACCTTCTCTTATTGACCACGTGGTAATTTTTGTATTATTTTGTATGATCGGTTTGAGGGATTAATGGTATACCTGAATTGAAAATTGTTTAGCTTTTGATTTAGTTTTGTAAGGGAAGTTTTGTGTAATGTTTATACAGGATTATTGATAATGCATTGAAATTAGATTTTGGATGTTTGTGTAGAGGGTGAGAATTTAAATGCGATATATAGGAGTTTTAAACTGGAATAAGAGTGTGATTTTTGTTTTAGGATATTAGTGAGAGGGTTAAGAATTGTTAAGACTGTTATGGATGGAATTTAGTAATTTATTGTCTTCAGGATCTATTAACTTTGTCAGGTTTTGACTTTACTGTATTACTATCTGGGAATTGACTAAGATTTGTCAAGTTTCTTATTATTGTAGAAATAGTGATTTATGGGTTTAGAATCAATTAAGTAGGATGCATTGTAAACAGTCTATTTAATTTGTTGGTCAAGGGGGGGTCGACGACCAACCCATTATGAAAAAAGTTCCGCCTCCCAAATATGGAAAAAGGTCCGACTCAGTGGAATTTTTGAAAAAAGGTCTGGAATTATTGAAATCGACCCCGCAAGATAACGTCCTGGCTACGGCCCTGGAGTATGTTAGATTTTTTAAAAATGGTTTGTGAGCCATGAAAATCTGTTTAAAATTTCCCAAAGGTCATGCAGGTAGGATTGGGGGTGGGAGACTTACAATATTTCTAAAATATAAGTTTCTATCATAACTTTCTAATCTACGGGAAAACCAACACCATGTTGTGACATTCGTCAATCGCAAAGAATTGCGACTTGTTTGTTCGCCCCCTCGCACGTGGTTCTGATGTCGGCGCCCCTGCACGTGGTTGAGACCCCACACGTCCACTTGGAGCTGCAGCAGAGTTATGGGAAGTTCCGGCAACAACCACCAGGCGGCGGGTGGATCGAGCCGGAGCGCAACCAATCAGGAACAGGATGACACGAGGGGACTGCTGGGTAATGCAGGAGGTGTATATATAGCGGGTGCTGTGGAAGGAAATTCATTCTGATTTGAATTCAGTGATGATTCCTGCAGAAACGATGTCCGACAGCAATCGTGGCCAAGTCTACCAGATCTTCCAACCGTAAGTACCCGTTTTATCCTTGCATTACCCACTGCCGATCCGTGCTTCGTGAACGTGTTCGGTTTGTTATGTATCTAAGACTTCTGATGGGAACTCTAGGGACACTATTAATTGATCTTCAATTACGGTGTGTGCTTAATTTGCTTAATTGTAAAGCCAGTAACATTCTTTTTATGTACAAGAAATTTCCTTGATGGGTTCAGTATTTAAGTTGTGTTGAATTATCCAAGAAACTGCCATTCTAATTATCCTTTGTATTGTATTATTTATACTAGTTACATTAAATATGTTTATTGTTACTTCACGCTTGCCTCTTATTGACCCTTAGTATAAGATAAAACTCTTGATATCATTTATCAAGATATCACAATGTGAATAAACAAAATGTAAAGAATGTGGCAGCAGACAGAAGTCAAATGCAGTGCAGAATTATAAAAGTGGTCATAAGATTGAATAATGATCTACCTTTCTACTAAATCAATTTTGCGTCCTCTTGTTGATGCTTGTCGGCGTGATAGTTCTATTTTAGCGCCTTAACGGACCAACACCGATAGCCAGCCATTATGGTGCTTACACGCGAATGATTGATAGAACACACATGCCATCTGGCGGGATAAATTTCGGTGGCCTTCCCCATTAGAAAAGCGAGATTAATATGAAATGTGAATAATGTTGTTAGTTGAGAATCGAGATTTAGTGTAGACTGAAATCATCCTTATTGAGCTGAGTGAGCGAAGCTCTTTACTGACGAAAATGTAAAACCTTTGTCCTCTAACTCCTCTGACACCACTTGACCAATTTAACCAAATTTTGCTCATTTAATCCTATTAGGACATAGATGGTTTTGAAGTATTTTCAGAAAAATCGATCAAGCCATCGAGGAATAATCACCAGAAAAAGAATTTTCTCTATGATTTGCTATAGAGAAAATCACGCCTTTCACACCACTCTTTTTGGTGGCACATTTCTTGGTGGCGTGTTCAGATTTTCCTGCCTCCAACGCGGCCACCGGAAATGAGTCACCCTCTGTTCACGTTGCCGCAAACGAATCGTTGCTATGGAAACTCCCTTTCCTGAGCTCCCCAACAATGGTGGTGGCGCGACATAGTGTGAAAGGCTCTACTGTGAGCACTGTAACGACGTGGCCGCGCCACCAAGTTGGTGGCTTGAGGAATCGCGTCTCGAGCACATCCCCTCTTCTGGCCACGCGTCCAATGGCGCGGTCGCCACCACGTGTGAAAGGTTCAACTGTCATCAGTGTAACGACCCGGCCGCGCCACCATGGTGGCCTCGTGTGAAAGGGTCCTAAGAAAAAAATTCTTTTTTCCTCTAAAATCAATTCAACAATAAAAAATGAAATGTAAACAATAGAAAAGCAAGCCAAATAGAATTTTTTCATTGAATATACGGCGAAACCTTGTTTAATTTTTTTTCGAGAGCAAATTTTCAACTCTACTTTTAAAGTTCTAAAAATTTTTTTGGACAACTTTTTGTAATCAGTAAGTGCTAGAACTTCTATGTACGAAAATTAAATTTGAGATTTTAGCTGCAATTTTTACCGAGGAATTAACGTTTTCTTTTTATATAGGAATAACATTAGTGACAAATCTCATCGATTTTATCCATTTTATCGAGTTCTATGATATTTATATCGACTAAGTGTTGACAACAACCTCATTTAAATATTTGCGAACAGATAACATCATAACTCAAACTTAACAGTTAAAACATTTTTTTGTTTGTTTTAGTTTATTGCATTTCTCCTATTAATTTCTCAATTTCAAACAGATTATGCCGCCATGACCACGTCGAAGAGGCAACATAGGAAGGCGAACAGCAAACACACAGGCACATGCAATGGGGAGAGCTCAAGAGTCACACGTCGTCACGGATGTGACTGTAAATATTGTTCAAATTGCTGAATAAAACGACTGGTGATTGACTATGAGGTTTAATGCGGAATTGAACGCAATTGAGTACAAATCATGCACAGTTTATTTGTTTGTTATTTATTAAGGATAATTGTCGTCATGTCTGCAACTCCTGTAACAAATATCCAACAAAATATACCATTGATAACAACATGCAGCCTATGGAGAGGCTTCACTTAGAGTTTGCAATAGGAAGCTCTCATTTCTTTTGTAGCATTCGTGCTCCACCCTAATAATGCACATGGTCATTATTACCCTCAGACTAATCAACTCACTCAGCTCTTTTATGCAAGTGCCTGTTGGCACCTGTTACACCTAGTATTTTGTAAATTGTGTATGGTTGCTTACCTTGTAAGGTATTTAGTGTAAGTTTGAGGCTAGCACAGTGGGGATCTAAATTTATACTTTTACTGGAAAGTTTTTGGGCATTTTCTTAATTGTTGTGCAAACTTGGTATCTGTCTGTGTTAGTGTGGGGTTCGGATTAAGTTATTTGGTAGTGGCATGGTTGGCCCGTGACCGGAGGCCTGGTCTTGTTGGTTTTGACAGGTGTCTGGGTTTTGTAAAAGCCTGCTGGTTTAAGAGTTCGGTTTAAAGGTAAATTCATTCACTGTAGGTATCACCCCTTTTGTTTGTGTCACACGATATTGGATTCGTGTGCAGATGACCAGGTTTGCACTTTGGGAAGTTAATGCGCATACGTCTTAATAAATATCTTATGTGGATTAGTGATTTCCTGTCGTTCTTGGAAATATTTTAATATTTTCCCATTATAATGTTAATATAAAAATAGAATCTTGTAAACATTCCAAGGAGGAGCTTAGCAGTGAAGCAGAAATACATTTATACAATTATTAAGAAATTAACCCCCCCCCCCCCTTGCCGAGTACGTTAAGGCAAGTAGCAGTCCTTCGGTCATCTATTTTTACCCCATTATCTGCATTTTTTTTTTATCTCTCCCCAAGTTTTTTAATCAAAAAATTGATTTTCTCGAACATAATATGGTCAAACCCTGATAACTCATATCGTCAGCGGACGGCATAAAAATTTTGACTTATCACGTTTTGGAGTTAACCAGTAAGTCGAAAACGAGGCTACATGACCACTATAAAGATTACACGATTCAATATTTCTATGAATTTAATTAGTTTTAATGAGATCCATATACAAATACAGTACGAACCCAATAAAATACACTCCGTTCCAACACTAAATCAATTCCAATGTTTTGGCATAGCTTCTGAATTCTACTTCCGGTTTGTAAAAATTTTCGAAAGGCATCTCTTGTTGATTTTTGCCTATTTATTTTTCATCTGATGACATTTATATCTAAACGTTTTATATTGAAACTTTACAGAGAATTCACTTTTTTTTTAAAATTCCATTACTTTTACATCGACCGTGAAGTTTCGAAATCAAAATGGCAATAGCCAATCAAAAGTGTATGACTGCTTCAAGAAACTCATTTGGAATCGGTCATACAATGAACTTTATGGTCAACATGAACACTTCTTCTAAAAATGAACGCACAATCATCATCAATTACTATGTCTAAATGTTCTCCCAGTGAACAATCACATCAAGTTTGATTCGTAATTTTGTGATTCGTAATTTCGCGCTAAGTTTTGATTTTTACAATGGCTGCCAGTGACTGCAAAAGGTTTCTGCTCATTTTCTATGTCATGTGAATGTAAAAATTAAAGTTGATAAATGAAATAAAGTTTCAACAGGCAAAGCTTGTTTTTTCAGACAGGTTTTGCTTAAATTTAGGAATACCTATTCACTAAAACCAAAATTTCTTTCAAGTTATCTGTGATTTATTAAAAATTCGTTTGAGTTAATGAGTGAATTTTCTATTGAATTAAATGCTCTGAGGGATGGGACTTAAAATATCGTTTGAGTAAACCGGGAATTTAAGTTATTCGGGTTTGACTGTATGTAGAAAATGTAAAAAAACCTCATATCTTCTTTCCTTTTTTTATCATTTCCAAACTTATGATATATCACATGCCATATGTTGCCATAGTTCTAAGGATCAAGTGACTGCCACCCCTGCAAATCTGACCACTGGAACAATTTGGCCTAGACTTCATAGTAATGTAGATCTTGCCTAGAGGAATCTGGATACTGAATTTCACACCTTTACATTCCTAAATAGCACATAGATATGTTGCCCTCTCTGAATCCCACCCCCGTAATTCTGACCCCAGTGTACCAATCAAAACCAAACTGCAGATGGACATGCCCATAGAAAGATTCATTCCGAATTTCAACCTTCTACCTCAAAAAATGTAGAAATTATAAAGGGGACAGGCTGACAATATAAACCAATAAGTAGCTCCATAGATTATGAGCACTTGAGGAATCGTGCATCGACAAAGTGAATAATGCTTAAAAGATGAACAGAAAGTAACAATATGTTCCTTCTTGACAAATCGATTGTTATGACATGCCATTATCTTGGTATTCTTTACAGTCACTGTTTTAGCATGTGAATTCGACTTGAAGGGGTCCATGAAAAATTCTGAAAAGTTGATACAGCCGAGCTAAGACTTTGATGGTCATATTTTTGAAACTGAATTTGAAAAAGTTAACCAGTTTTCAAGTTATCTTGCAAACAGCAGACTGCCGGATAAACATACAGACCAAAGGTGCATTCTTATAAGTAGCTTTTATGCTAAAGCTCCTAATAATTGTATACAAAAATATTTCTATATTAGTTCTCATGAACTTGTTGAAGAGAAGTGAATTTTCAAGACCTAGCTCCCTGGCATGGGTTACCTTCCCCACACCTCCGTTCAGTGGAAACAGTTTGGCTCGGTTATGAGATAGATACAGAGGGGTGGTGGTGGGACCAAACTGATTTTTCTCTTTGACAAGACCATTCCTTTATTTTATTCACTGAAAGAGCATATTAATATGAAAATTTCTACATCGACAGATGATTCTTAGAACTGGAGCTTCTGCCTAATTCTCCAATACAGGTCCCCTAAACCTGCACCACACATAATGCATTATGAATTTTCTCATCCTTTGACATCTGCTCGTCATCTTACTCTCAACCATGACCTTTCTGCAATGGGAGCAGTTTCAGTTGTCATTGTTCCTCACATCTATCCCATTGGGCATTTGCACTAAGAGTGCGTCACGCCGTGAATACACTTCTTAGATGAAGGCAGTCTACTCTAAGTACTCTTCGCTTTGGTACACAAGTGCTGCTAGTTTGAAGATATCAAGATGTACACCCAAGCAGCTTCATCGCCTTAGCAGATTACGAAGTGAAACTTTTATATGGAAATGGATCTTGTATCAACTATTTTAAATTGCTGGAAAGAGATGGTGAATCGTTATTGGTGGTGCTCCCAATATATTCTACGAAAACGAACAGCATAAATTAAATAATGTAAGTAGAACGAAAAAATGACTGTTATTCGTAACCTTTGAAACTGATGTATTAGTTTTCCCAGTCATCCCACTGTTTTATGTAAAAACGCAGTTTTCATTCTGCAAAAAAAAAAAATTTACAAACTTTGCGCCTTCAAGTCAGCCAAATTGAACTTTGTTCTACAAGAACTACTCTTCATCCATGTACGTTAAGGATTTTGTTCAACCGATGCAGATTTCATTCCTGGATCCATCTGTTCCTGTTATCAGATCAAGACCTGTGACTGAGAGCTCCAAGAAGTAAAGTATGAAGAAAGTAAATATTTGTTAATATAAACATCTAATATATTTGGAGATAGATGTACAGGGCGATTCAAAAGTCCCTGAACTCCAAGTTTAAGACTTATTTACTGCAAAACCATAAAAGATCAGTATTGCTGCTTGTGGCAGTTGTATGGGAAAACGCTGTATGTGGGCATGGGTGAGCACTGCTTTCACTCATGGTTCTCACACAGAAACAGTAAAACTCTTGCACTTACAATCTTAAAATTTAGCAGTAAGCAATGAGTTTTCCCCAATCCAAAGAACAAAGCTCTTGCAGTAGAATTCTGTTCAGCCATAGCTTTAAACATTTAGTAGCCCTCTGGCAGGCTAAATTCAAAGCCCTAACTCTTGAGACAGTTGCCGAAGTGAATTCCATGAAAGCGTTGCAGTGAAATTGAATTTACTCCAGAAATGTTGTCATCACAACAGCCGGTAGGGCATTTTTAGGTTTATCATACACACAGCCTATCTCGTAAAACCGGTATACAAGTTCATACATGTTTATTTCCATGGTAAGTAGGAGCATTAGAAATTTTCCTTTGAAAGCACTGAATGCGACGTTGATTTGATTTTATTGCAAAATAAACTTCTAAGAATGTGAATCTGATCTTGCATGAGAAATTGACCATCGTGTCATGCGGCGCTCTCACATTGCGCAGCGCATTCTTAAGGTCTCATACAACTACCACAAGCAGCAATACTGTCTTTTATGTCTTGGCAGTAAATACATCTTGAACTTGGAAGTTTGGGGACTTTCAAATCTTCCTGTATAGTGTTAAATTTATTTAAAGTTTAATAATTGGGTTTTGCAGATAACATCATCAAAACAGATGAACAGGAAATGGCTATGAAGTGCCTTGACCTAATGGAATGTTGTATTCGTGTGCAGTTGAAAGGAGGAAAAACTCCATAGTAACTATATAATGCACTCTTCTAAGTGATTTAGATTTTGGTTAATATTTTTATTAGATTGTTCTACAGGGTGATTCAGTCATTTTCTGACCATTTCAATAGTATGATTTATTGACCCATTAATGTTTACAAACTTAGCATTTCAGTATGATATTTTAGGCAGTTCGGAGTTTTTATTCCCGTGGAAAATTCTTGATGATATGCTCAATGTGGCCACCACGAATGTTTTGAACTGCTCGCAGCCGAATGGTGAAATTGTTCATAACTCTATCCAGGATTTCTGCATCCACAAGGGTACAGCAGTCGACGATGCTTTATCGCAGCTGGTCTAGGGTTCTTGGTGCTGTAGTGAACACACTGTCTTTAAGGAACCCCCAGAGGTAAAAATCACATGGGTTTAGGTCAGGACTCATAGGGGACCAAAGAAAGCCACCCCCGAATCGATCTGGAAACCTGTTTGAAATGACACGATTTCTGAATTTCTGATTGAGAAAGTCTAGCACTTCATTAGTGGTGTGATGCCTAGCCCCATTGATGTCGAAGCGGTATACGCCTCCTTTGCAGCTCGGGGATGAAGGTTTCCAACACGTTAAGGTAAGCCTGTGACGTTATGGTGCCCTCAAAAAAGAACGGACCAATGATGCCTCTTTTAGAAATCGTGCACCAAGCCATAATCTTTTTGTGGATGAAAAGGTGACTTATGGATCTCATGAGGGTGCTGGGAACCCCAAAAATGAACATTGTGTTTATTAACGTCACCTGACAGATGGAGAAGGCCTCATCTGACACCCAGAGGTTGTTCACAATGTCCTGATTGGCTTTCATTTCTGCTCCAAACTCTATCGCTTCTGTCTTCCAGTGTCTGTTAACTCCTGATAAACATGGATCTTATACGGGTACAGGTGGAAATCCTTTCTCAAAATTCGCCACGTCGTGGTATACGACAGCCCTTCTTCAATGGATAAGTGGCGAACAGATTTTTTGGTAAGGGAATTAACCAACCTTATGCGAACATTTTCAACAACTTCGGCCGTTCGAACATGAGCTTCGCTTCCGCCTTTTTTCTTGCCTTTAACACATCCAATGGCACGAAATTGCTTGACAAAATCCATGATTGCTTGCCTGCCTGGTGCGTCTCGACACTTATACTCCTTCCGGAACTTTCTTTGCACGGTTACAGGTGATTTTGTCTCGAAATACCATTCGACAACCTTGCATTTCTGCTCTGTTGATAAAGCGGGCGCCATTTTTCAACAATACTATTTTCATGCAGCGCCGTTGCAACAATACAAACTCCAACTATTTAGAAATTCGATATGGTGCTCATATTCTTTCAATTGTTTATCCCTAATGCACGTCATTCGAATGAAATGGTCAGAAATTGACTGAATCACCTAGTATAATGCTTTTTAATTTTATTTTTAACTTTTCTTTTAGGAGATTGACTCTTCACATGGTAGCACCATCAGTTACTTACATTGTCTCTGGAACAGTAACGCTACATTTATGCAATTCCAATGGGACTTCTTTAATGGATGTGGATGGCAGAGTGTAATTTCACCATGCTAAGGGAGGGTTGGAATTTCCTACATTAATCCTCCTCCCAAACCCCCCCTTCCTTTCAAGAGAGGGGAGAGAGAAAAAAAAAGTCATTAATCTTTGATAGTTTATTGGAAGCTTTTCATTTGACAGCAAATTTAATTGCAAATTTTCAATGTTTATTATGCTTGCTCATTTATATCATTGGATTATATGGTTCTTATAGATCAAACATCTGCACTAGATTGAGTTCAATATCATCTTGCCCTTCTCTATGACTTTCGTTTCCTATCTCATCAGATTCCTTCCATGCATTCCTTCCTTCAATTAATTATTTGACTACATTGGCAATGAAGATTGCCATTAAGAAATTAAGATTCATTTTATAAAGAAATTATTGAAAGAGGCAGTTTGCCTTTTTTTTTTCCCCCTTCGTTTTAATGATGGTTGGATTGAATTTTGAACCACATAACCTTCAAAGATGACTATACTGATATTTATCATTCAATTAAGCTTAATGGCTTTCAGCGACTGTCTATTTCCTCTGGGCACTTAATTTTATGGAGGAATAAATATCTTTGGGTGAGTGCCGCTTCTTGGTTTTTGGAGCTGAGTTTTTTAAAATTGACCCCAGATGTGCCGAAGCTTAATCATATGAAGCTACATGAGAAATAAAGATGGATTTAAACTGACCAGAAAACTAATGATCAATACACAATGCAATGTACACTGATGGATTTTATGAAATGTAAGCGCTAACTTGCTGCATGGCCCAGAATGGAAGGAAATTCCTCATGAATGTTCCGAGTGGAAATTTCTTGCATTTAATGCTCATCATTTTGTGATTTTGAAATTTTGCTGCCTCACCTTAAGCAATGCATCTTCTTTGTAGTTCCTTTGTAATGTTTACAATTTCCAAACATAGGAATTTGTAAATCGGCTCTTTTCATTTATTACCATTGTTAGTCATTGACTAGGACTGTGTTGCTCCCACCTAGAGCAAAACTTATGTTTTTGGCTCGTTAAGTAGCTCGTTTAAGATTGATGACACCTTGATAACTATTATTTGGCTAAAGTTTGCCATGGGCTATCCAAGCTTGATTTTCAGTTTCAAATATACAATTTTAAGCAGCGTGAATGCCTGTTCGAAAGGTGTTGGGTCACTTTGTATACGAGCTAAGTGTTTTGCATTCGGCCTATATCAAAGCAATGACCTTTGTTCTGCTTGAGTGAATCATGAGAGGCTAGTAATGATATTGTAATCTAGTATAGACCCACTTGCTGAATTCGTTCACAATTGTGTGCTCTGAACTGGTTCTCATTTGAACCCAAGAGTTTTCTAGTCTGCCTAGCAGATGTTATGAGGTTATGGTGTTCCTCCTCAAGCAAAAGGAACTAGGTGTTTATATTGTTGTATGTGGAATTATATATATGCAGAAATAGTCCAATATCAAGACTGAAATTTGCGAAACTTTATCATGGTGTAGTTGCCATTAGTTTTTTTTTTTTGAGTGTATTGTTTCTTGATGCGTAGTTTAGACATATGTTCCTACAATTGTTCACCTTGTTCACCTACAATTGTCTGTCTGATCATTCCAAATATTGACTATCATAGTTTTGTTGGGGAAGAAACCATGTTTTGGTGAATCTTATGGAACAAGTTCACACAAACTGTTATTTTACATCTTTCTAGACTGGTTAAGGTTTGTCAAAAATAGTTTTTATTACGTATGTGAAAATTCATAGTGGTTTTACTTAGATTTGAACTAATGTCACCACTTTGCGCTTAACTCTCTACTTTTTAAGTCTTCACTTCTTATGACTTGAATGTATGCAAGTGACTTAGTTGTGATGCCTAATATTAAATATTACCAAATCTTTTCTTACAATTCCTATAAATTACTTCTTAGATGTATGGTTAGAAATTCGAACTTTTTAACAGTAGTTTTCATGAACTTGTTGAAGAAAAGTGAATTTACAAGTTCTAGGTTCCTGCATGGTTTACCTTCCCCCACACTTTTAGTGGAAACAGTTTGGCTCGGTTATGGGACAGATACCGAGGGGTGGTGGTGGGTCCAAACTGTTTTCTCTTTAAAAAGACCATTCCTTTATTTTATTCACTGAAAGAAAGTTAAGAAAATGGTAGCTTCGCATGAAGACGCTTCGTTTCCTTCTTGAACAATTGTTCGAACGCAAGAAAAAGAAACTTGCGTTGCCTTGGAAGTTTCTTCTATCAAAGCAGATGAGCTTTTAAAACACTATTTTCCTTTAAAGCTTCCAACAAATATGCCTAGAAAAACTTCCACATCGACTGTACTGGAGCTTCTGCTTAACTCCCCAATGCAAGTCTCCTAAACCTGCATCACACACAATGCATTATGAATTTTCTCATCCTTTGACATCTGCTCGTCAGCTCATTTCTCAACCATGACCTTTCTGCAGTGGAAGCAGTTTCAGCGGAAGTTTCTTAGAGGAAGGCAGTCTACTCTGGGTACTCATCACTGTGGTTACACAAGTGCTGCTAGTTTGAAGTTTTCAATAGGAGGTACACCCACACAGCTTCATCGCCTTAGCAGAGTATGAAGTGAAACTTATGTGGAAATTGATCTCATATCAACTATTTTAAATTGTTGGAAACAGATAGTGAATCATCACTGGTGGAGCAAGAATGCCCACTTAACCTTCAAGTCAGACAAATTGAACTTTGTTCTACAAGAACTACTCTTCATCTAAGTATCTATGTTTTGTGCAATTGATCTAGATTTCGTTCCTGTTATCAGATCAAGACTTTGAATGAGAGCCTCAAGAAGTAATGTATGAAGAAAGTAAATATTTTTAATAGTTAAACCTCATTATAAGAAGATCCTTGGGACCAGGCGAAAATATCCTTATAAGTTGAATATCCTTTTATCCAGAGTTACGAAGGATAGAAAAAGTAAAACTGGACTGTACACTCTGTATCTTATCAAGTATCCTTATATCGAGGTTTGACTGTATAAACATTTAATATTTAATATATTTAAAGATCCATGTATAGGGCGATTCAAAAGTCCCTGAACTCAAAGTTTAAGACTTATTTACTGCAAAATCATAAAAGATTTCGGAGTATTGCTGCTTGTGGCAGTTGTTGAGACCTTTGGAATACGTTACACGTGAGGGCACCATGTGACAAGATGCTTGCACGTAAAACTCTTGCACTTAAAATTGTGATGTGGTGGGGAGGGGAAGATGTTTCCTATACAGTAATTCAAATTTACCAATTACCCAGAATTCAGGTTTTATGAGATGTGTGTCACTGGACCCCTCTACTTGATTTACATATGACTCCCCTCAAAGTAAATTAAATTCTGCCATCATTATTCATCTTGTTACCAAAGGACAAGATGTTAAGTTCCGTATAGTGATCACTTACTTTTTTGTGACTGCTTTCCGTTTCACAAAAGACCAGTCCTCACAGAAGGCTCTTCAGAATAAGTTAGACCCCACTTATTCTAAGTTAAATTATTTGTTCCATTGTCCCCGCAATATTTATTTATTTACCGGTGAAAGTCCCCTTCTTAACCGATCTGGATTGTTAAGAATGCTTATTTAATAATGTTCTCCGCTGTTTTCAATTAACATTAAATGTTAAACTTTAAGCTAGTTATTTATTTCAAAAGATCGCCGGCGGTAGACCATCCCCTCCAAGGCTTGTTGCTTAGCAACGATTTTTTTTTTTTTTAAGCTTTCTTTATCGCTTCTTTCAATCATCCTTAACGGAAAGAGCTCACACAGAGGGAGGAAAGACTGAACAATAGATTGATAGATGAAAAAAAAAATACAAATGAATACAAATTACAGAATACAAATGAAATAAGATATTTGGTCTATTACATAGAATGTTAAATAACTTGAGAACATAAACACCAGCTTCACGCTGAAAATCAAGGAGAATGGTTTGAATAAATAAGCTCTCTATTAGATATTTGGATCTGTGTGGCATATCATGAATAGGCCACAAAATCTTAAACTTAGCAGTAAGCAATGAGTTTTTCCAAATCAAAGAATGAAGCTCTTGCACTACTGAAATTCTGTGCAGCCGTAGCTTTAGACGTTCAGTAGCCATCCGGTAGGCTAAATATGAGGCCTTAGCTCTTGAGATGGCCGCAGAAGTGACTTCTGCAGAGAGCATTGAATTTACTTCAGAAATGTGGTCCTCACCACAGCCAGTCCGGCACTTTCAGGCTTGTAGATATAGCGTCTCTCATAACACCAGTATACAAGATCAGTTGTTTTCCCTGGTACGGTATAGGGGCATCAAAAAACTTCCTTTGAAAGCACTGAATGCAACGTTGGTATGAGTTTTTAGCAAAACAAACTTTTAAGAAATGTGAAAACTTCTGATCTTTTATGGCTTGGCAGTAAATACATCTTGAACTTGGCAGGGACTTTCAAATCTCCCTGTATAATGTTAAATGTATTCAAAGTTAATAATTGGGTTTTTCAGATAACATCATCAAAGCAGATGGAACAGGAAATGGCTATGAAGTGCCTTGACCTAATGGAATGTCGTATTCGTGTGCAGTTGAATAGAGGAAAAACACCATAGTAACTATGTAATGCACTCTTAAGTGATTTAAATTTTGGTTAATATTTTTATTAGATTGTTCTATAATGCTTCTTAATTTTATTTTAATTTCTTGCTTAGGTGACTGACTCTTCACATGGTAGTGCCATCACTTGCTTAGGTCTCCGGAATGCCAACACTGTAGTTATGCAATTTTATTGGGACTTCTTTAATGGATGTGGATGGCTGAGTGTGAAGATTGGGGATAATTTCACGTAAAGGAAGAATCAAAATTTCATATATTAATCCCACCCTCCTCAAAAAAAAAACTTAATAAAATTCATCCTGGGTTTTTCTTTGTAATCGATATACAATTATGTTCTACTTAATGTCTTCTTGGACAGTGTTCATGTATGTTTGAAATTTTAGTCAAGACTCTGTTAACAACATGCAGTAGTTTATTACGGGCCTTGGTGTTAATGCTACAGGACTAGATTTGTTTAGATGGTACAGAATATGCAATCTGCATACGGTCATATTGGATCCAATGTAGAACAGACATTAAGCAGGACATCTCAATAAATTAACAAGCAAATACAAATGTCTTATTACTGGGTGTTCCATTTGAAAGGGACAAAAAAGTATGTGGCCATATTTTGGTTAGCTGTGTTAGTTATGAACAGGAAATGTTGCATATATCAAGCACAAGAGTGGGAGTTTCTTTGTGTATGTAATTTGTTGACAGGCGGTGCTGCAGTCACAAAATGGCGGCTAGTAATCAACAAAAAGCCAAGTGCATTATATGGAATGCAAAGTATGAGAGCATCACAAAGGTTCAACATAAATTCAAATGCTTTTATAAGGTGAAGACAGCTCCAAAGGCATCCAGCATTAAACATTGGTGTCGGATGTTTGAAGAAACTAGATCTGTAATCAGGATATATCCGGGAGGCTGAAAGCGAAACCGAGAATTGGAACAGATGGTTTCCAACGTTGACTGCTAGTCCACAAAAATCTCTGCGAAGACTGTCACTACTGCTTCAAACTCCTCTTAGTATGTGCCATCGGATTGTTAGGAAGCATCTAAAATTGTATCTGTACAGTTTGCAACGTCCCCATGCTTTGTGTGAGTATGAGAAGCCAACTTTTGCAACATGATGGTAACTCAAAATGATGTGGACTAAAGCTTTCTTCAGAGGCGGTTGTTCACGGATGAGACCACATTCCACGTTAGTGGTTTAGTGAACATGCACAACGCTATCATTTGGGTACTGATACCCCCCCCCCACACTGTTCGTATGAGTTGGAAAGAACACGTGAGAAGATCAGAGTTTGGTGCGAAGTCAAAATGATATGCCATTTTGCTGAAGAAACTGTGAGGGCAGACAATTATCTTAACATGTTGCAGTGCTTTATTGTTCCTTAACGGATGGATGATATTGCAGATTACGTTTACCAACAACATGGCAAGCCTCCTCGCTGGGCGCTGGTGGTATGTGACTATCTGAACAACACTTTTAATCAGAATTGGTGCAGTCATGATGGGCCCCATTCCTTGGCCTCCAAACTCGCCCTATCTAACCCCTCCTGACTTTTTTCGTCTGGGGATTTGTAAAATACGGTTTAGGCAGAATGTCCGACCGATGTGTAGGACCTGAAGCATCAAATTTTGGCTGCATTTGAACACATGATGCCAGAGATGTTGAGGAATACTTAGCAAGAACTGTCTTTCCATTTCGAATGGAATGCCCTGTATATTCTTTACAATTTATTACTTGATGATAATTCTAATAATTCAAAATTACACAAATTTTTGTCAGACATAACCACTCTACACCCCTTCAAAGATAAGTCTAGAACCATATCCATACCTTACAATAAACTTACTAAAAACTTAAATTCAATTTTCAAACAAAAAAACATTTCTTTCTTTCAGCAACCGCAACTAAATACAAAACTTGCTGAGCAACCCCAACCAAATAAGAAACTTGCTGGGCTACCCCAAAGATAAGGTACCAGATCTACAAAAGTCAGGCATCTACGTCGTCCATTGTTCGCAATGTCCTATGCATTACAAAGGTCAGACCAAACACAGTTTATCCAGCAGATTCAAGGAACACCTCAACCACAGAAGATTCGGTAGATGCAGTCAATCAGCCATAGCCAAACATTCAATAGACGGATCACAATTTTTCCATCGACAACTATCCATAAATCCAAGAAAACAAGTTATTAAACTCAGACTTAGGCCCTATTGGTGATTTCCCTCTAATTCAGTGGTGGTCTCAATTAGCCAACCAATAATATTGTTTTTATTTCTTTTCTATTATTGGTCTGTTTGTATTTCTCTCGCTATATAAACCGCTTTCTTCAGTTTCTAATCAGTTCACTTTGGGTTTTCCATGTGTTCTCCTTGGTTCTGCCGAATGATGAGAGCTTTGCTCTCAAAAAGTGCTTCCAGGTTGTATTTTTCTGTTATTTTTGTTTTTGTTATTTTCTTTATTACTTTTGTTGTGGTAAAAGAGCCCTTCTTTACACTTAATTTATTACTTGATCTAATTTTTATAGATAAATTTAGAATTCTACAAGATCATTGAAATGGTTTAATCTTTTATAGATTCATTGAATATTAAATCAGCTTTTAAACCTTGCATCAGGTTCAAGACTAGTTTGCTGAAAAGAAAAGCAGTAAGAGCAGAGTTGAGTTTTTATTTCATTAAGATATTTTTTTCACCTACATCTATCCTTGATAGTACAGTATTTAATGCTTTCTCTTATACTTTATTTCATAAGCTATTTGCACTTTCTCTGGAGTCAGCTGCCAACTTGAGAAGATGAACGGGATGACTGTTGGAATTCATCATTTGCTCTGTATTTGAAGAACGTAAGTAAAGATTTTTACTTATCTATTACAAGGCTCTTGTATATAGCAGACATCAATAAGCATGAAGTTCACATAAGCGTTGCTTCTAATTAAATAGATTTTTAAAATGCTTTTTCTAAAACTGCAGTGAAAGTAAAACCAGTTCAGATGACAAGTATTTTTATACTGTACTGCTGTGGGTTGTGAAATAGATGCAAAATAATACCGATTAATCAGAGTATAATCATTAAATATATCTTACTTCAATAACATAGAAATTACATTAAAGCCACAGTCGTACAGTTTGGCATTTTTAGTTCAAACAATCAGTCCTAAATAACAAATGATCCAGTAGAATTGCAGTCATTATCACAGAATCTATTCCCTTTTAAATACTAGAATATAATTCTCATTAAGTTAAAAAGATAATCTTATGCTAGGCATGCTATGAATGTAAAATGTACTGAGATACAGTATCAACAGATAAAAATATGAAAACATGCCTTATTATCTTAGCTGCCTGGGAATCCTTTGTCCAGCTATGTCCTAGTGGGAGTTGTCCTACTATCCTTGTTACCTGACCTGCTAGAGAGCTCAGTTTCGAATGAATCCCCCAATACTCGGATCCCCTTTTACACCCCAGGCCAATCCTGCACTGAATCACGGGATCGCCACTTGGTGGCCACTCTAGAATTACACAGGACTTCGGGTGTTACCCAAGGATCAACATTAATTATTTTAACAGCAGTGACGAGGATATCCCAGGCAACTATTACAAAACCAGGCAGATAGAATTTCTAGCGATCTAAAAAAAAAAAAGGCTAATCATAAAGCAATCAATAAAATAACTGTGCTTGAAATAATCAAATACAACAGTGCATAAATATAAATATATAAAGTCACAAGAAAGTTCGGAGGGGGGTGAAACCTCCCCCGGGGTCGCCGGGGGGAGGGACAATAAAGACACAAAGTTATTCACGCATGCATTGGATGGTTGGTTGCGGCGTGAATAATTTCTACACATACACAGGGTGAGGCATTTATCTTGAGACAACTGAATATCTCAGAAACTAAGCATTGTACGAAAAAATGTCCAAAATCAAAAGTGAATTATTTCGCAGGGGAAATTCATTAGTTAAAAAATTACCCCCTTTTTGTGAGTGGAGCTGGGGGGGGGGTAACTTTGAAATCCTAAATAGAAACCCCTATTTTTAATGCTATATTCAGATTGTACACAATATTCGAGAATTGTTTTATTCTTGGTATTTTTTCAACTGATCCAACAGTTTAGGATATAGAGGCCCTGAAAGTATGGAACTTCTAAAGTTTTGAACCCAATTTTATCAATGAAGACAGAGATAGTGGGTCTGCAGACATTCTATTTTTTGATGGTCTTTAAAAATCCAAAGTCAGAATTTCAAAGCTTCAAAAATTTTTTAGTGCACAAGTGAACTTATGGGGGCAGCAATCCTATGGAGACAGCCTATGCATGTGTATTGAAAAATATTGGATTTTTGAAATTCTGACTTCGGATTCTTAAAGACCATTAAAAAGTAGAATAGGAATGTCTGTAAGACCCACTCTCTATCTTCTTTTCATCTATAAAATTGGGTTCAAAACTTTAAAAGTTCCACATTTTCAGGGCTTCTATCTCCTAAACAGTTGGGTCAAGAATAAAATATTTCTCGAATGTTGTGTACAATCTGGATATACCATTAAAAATAGGGATTCCTATTTAAGATTTCAAAGTTACCCCCCAGCCCCCCTCACAAGGGGGGGCAATTTTTTAACTAATGAATTTCCCCCACGAAATAATTCACTTTTGATTTTGGACGTTTCTTCGTACAATGCTTAGTTTCTGAGATATTCAGTTGTCTCAAGATAAATGCCTCACTCTGTATATAGGATGAGTCAAGTCTGTTACTCCCTTCCTATCTTGGATACCAATGTTACACAAATTCCAATACAAGGAATGAATAGGAACTTGAGGGTGCTCTATCTGATGGAGCACCTTTCATCATCTCAAATATGCAAATTAGGACACCTCGAAAACCATAAGAGATACAAAAAAAAATTCCAATTGCACATTTGTTCAACAGCAAATTCCAAACAAAACAAAAAAAAAAAATTCACCAAAATACGATGAGCGGATCCCTCACAATCCACGTTGCAAGCTCTGCAAAACTTGATTCTTGTCAAGATTGAGGCAAGGGATGAGTAGCCATATGAGTAAACAAGAGCAACAGAGTCCAAAGATTCTGGATTCAAGTCTCAAAAGTAACCACAGTGTTGTTTTTCATCAGAAAACCATTTGCCAACCATGCAAATTATTTCATGCACCATCCTCATCCTGTTCGGGAAAGTTTCACAATTTACCATAGTCACCAGCTTCCTGTGAATTGGTATAAATAGGCATGTTGAAGCTCAGAAAAAATCAGACCAAAGCAAGATGGCATAGTGCATTAACAAGGATATGATCAACATGGTCCTTTGTTTTGGTGAGGCAAGGCAAAATTATCATGCAACAACCAGGCATCATTGAAATGTCATGCAGAATTACGCTATGGTGCAAGTGGACATCACATTGAGCACTATCTGGATGTTTGATGGAAACACTTACTTTGTATCAGATGACCGTTTGGAAGCAACAAACTGTAGAAGAGCCAATTGTCCTGTTGCAGGGCATGCAACGATTATGGGTGATCAGATTTCTCCAACAATACAATAAGAAAATGCTAAAATATAATTAATAAATAAAACATCTTATGAGGACATGAGAGAGAGAAAGGAGACTGCACTTGTCCACAAGAACATTTTAATACACCATATATGTATACATTTCGGTCACAATGTGGCCTTCTTCAGTATGACTCGGGTTACACAAGTTCAGATACAAGTTTATTTAAAGAGGAGGGACCAATCAGAATGCAGGGCATCATGTTTGGTTTACAAAAGAGGGGTAATTAAGGATTGGAGAGGGTCAAGTGCCCAATGACAAAATACACTTATGAAACAAAAAAATACAGAAGTAAAAAACTTAGAAACAAAAAAAAAAAAAAAAAATACTATAAGTGGAGAGGCTCTTATATCAGGAGTGTGAAGTAAGAACATTTCAGCTTGGTTAAAGTTTTGAAACCAGTGAAGCCCACTGTGACAGGTCAAGTGGGCCTCTTTCATGGTTTAATAAAATATCAGGCGGTACTTTAGCTATTTCAAGAGATTCTAAGAAGTTAAGCTTTTTACGTTCGTCAACACAATGTACTATCCGAAAATTATCTAATTTCCCAATGTGTCCTGGGGATAAAATATGCTCAGCGAATGCTGATTTTTCGGGCTTGTAATTTTTGATATAGCTAAACTGTTCTTTAATGCGGTTACAGATCCTTCTTCTGCTCTGGCCTATGTATTTACAGTCACATGAGGAACAATTAATTTCATATATTCCCAACTTATCTACTTTACCAATTCTATCTTTCGTGCTGCCTAGTAGGTGTTTAAGGCTATGGCTACTCTTATATGCTACCTCAGATGTTGATATTATTGATTTAAAAAAAAAAAAAAAGGAAAGAAAATTCCACAGCCTGGGATCGAACCAGGAACCTTTATTTTAAAATGAAATATTGAAGCAAACATTTTGGTGGATGCGTGCATTGCTATGATATGCTCATGCACCACACATAGTTGCCTGCTGTTCTTATTCCTGAGGTTGTCAACTAAATTAACATTATAATAATAATTGGAAAATGGTCTTTGGAGGATTTGTTCATGCCATTCTCTCGGATATTTTTTTACTATTTTTCACTATTTAAATTAACATTGCATACCCATTAGTTAAAACTAGTCTTCCCTAACTTTATTAAAGATGAAATGAATGGTCTGAAATTCTTTTTCCAACAGACATAATCCAGTCGAACAGCTGATTGCTGACATCGAAACTGGCATCTAATATTAGATGATTCAACAAGAGGTTTCCTCCCTTTTTGGTTATGCAGCTAGATATCTCAAACTGTATATTTCAACCCATGCATTTATTTTCTAAAAGTAGACGAGAAATACAGGGTTATTACAAATGATTGACCTGATTTTATAAATTCACTATAGCTTTATTTTTTGAACATATTTTCACAAAACTTTGCAGACTTATGGAAAAACTCAAGTGTTTTTTGCTCTGTGATTCTGCAGACATAGCCTATAATTAAGTTCATCCCACATTTTGTGAAGTATGACCCTATCAATCTTTTGAAAAGCACTGTTGATGCAAGTATTTAGATCTGGTAGGTTTGTTGGTAGAAGAGGCATAAACACTTCATCTTTCACATAACCCCCACACTTCATCTTTAGTCCAGCGATCATGGAGGCCATGACAGGAATTTCTCATCATCCCCACCATGACCAATCCATCGGTTTTCAATCTCGTGTTAAGAAAACACTAACATCAGAATGCGTTAGGAATGAATGTGCGTTACCCGGACGGCAATGGTAGGGTTCATGTAAATTAGGATCTAAACATGTAAATTGTTCATGTTCTCTCCTTTAAAAGAGAGGAAATGAAACATGTAACTCCATTGTCATATAATGGATCGCTTGACTAATGCAGAGCTGGCGGACATGCATCTTGTCTATGGTGAGGCACAGGGTAATGCTGCCAAAGTGGAAAGGATTTACCAACAGCGTGTTGAGAAGTCTGTGATTCTCCGGACATCTTCACCAGAGTTCGCGAGAATCTGTTCGCAGACTAAACACCTGCATCAAGGCTCAGGGTCGGCATTTTGAACACCTACTTTGTCATTCCTACCTCGTACAAGTTGCATTATCTCTATAAGGATGCATTTCCGGACCCATGTTTATAGGAAAAAATTTGCTCCCCGCTACAAACTGTACATGGTATTTCATTCTTGACCTAACTTTCTGAATCATCCTGTATATTTGACATCAAATTTTTAAATTGTTGAACTTTTTATCATATGTATTGGAAATCATGCTTTTGAAATTACAACTAAAAGGAATTCTGCTTGTTAAGTTTTAAAATTTAGAAATTTTGGAATGTTACATTTTAAGATTCATTATTTTTCACACGTTGTATTGTATAGTGTATATAGTTATAATTTCATAACGTCCATTTTACAATACAATTGGTTTAGATAGATATATAATCGATTTTCATCCTTTCGGACATCATCAGTATTTTTCAGTTCTGTTACATTTTAGGTAATATGGGAAGGTTGTCCTTTGTAGATTTTTTGTTGCTATATACTGTATATTCCTTTGTTGTTTAGTTAATTTTTTATTGGTGGGTTTATATTAATTACTTTAATACATTTTATTATTAACGCTTCCTAATTACGTAATTTTGTTTTTTTAATAGGATTCATCAGAAGCCTTCAGGAAGATCTCAAGATAAATCACTTTTGTTAAAATTATTTTAAAAAATGTTGTTAATAGTTTAAGGTTGAATATATAATTATACAATAAAGAAACTTTAAATCTTAACCTCATTAAAATTGATTTTTGAAAAGATACTTAGCTTAGTTTTTGTTTAGTTTCTTTTTTATATTAATTTTGATGAGGTTAAGACAATAAATTTTCTTTACTGTAGAATTATTTAAACAAATGTAAAAATGAAGGAACTGTGAATCATTAAGATGGGTTATTATAAAATTCTTACTCCTTTATCTAAAATTCTCTTGCTCCTTGTTTTGGCTTTGATTTTAAGGTTTCAGTTCAGGTATTGTGATCTAGTTCAACAAAGGATTTCACTTTCGATTTTTGTAGTCTGGTTCAATTAAGGTTTCAGTTCAGATTTTTGTGGCTGGTTCGAGGTTTCAGTTCAGA
>JAHWFO010028035.1:417405-459424 GCA_023313115.1 Rhysida immarginata | reverse complement strand
TTGTGGCTGGTTCGAGGTTTCAGTTCAGATTTTTGTGGCTGGTTCGATGTTTCAGTTCAGATTTTTGTGATCTGGTTCAATTGTTTCAGATTTCTGTTGAGTGGTTCTGTTGTTAGACGTTTGTATTCTTGAATTAGACCAGATTTCATTTGGATGTTTGTTTTTTTTTCCTTTCAGTTTGTTCTATCTCTATTCTCTTGGGTGTTTAATGAATTAAAAGATGAATTGGCAATTCCTTCATTATCTTTATATACTGTAATCAAGAAAATATGTAACTGAAATAGAAGAATGGTAATGAGATTAACCGAATGCTGTATATACATTGTAATAACTCGACCTGTCATTACCATCTTAAAAGTAAAAATTGTTAATTTTTAAGTTTATGATCATTGTAAGTATTTATTGGTTTCCTGTTTTTATTATAACCAGGTACTATTCTAACCAGCTTAAATGGATAGGTAGAGGGGCTTAATTGGTTAGTGTTTGTGTAATTTGTGTAAATTCTTGGTTCTAGCCATGCTGTGGAATATTTTCTTATTTTTATTTATAATTTAACATGTGAGGCATGGCATGTAAATACAAAAAATCCTTACTGACCATTCCCAAGTTTATTCTAATTTGTAAAATATGATTGTAATATCACTGAGAATTATTGAAGTTTAATAAATGATCCAAGCAGAGTTAATTGTGAAATCCATGAAGAAACAACGTCGTTGTTAAGGCAATTAGTCGCATGTCTAAAAACCCCAACTATTCAGGAATGCGAAAAAACCATATCATATACTACTAGCTTCAAAAAGTTCCTGGAATTAATTTTTTTTTTCTGCGCACAGAAAAAAATACGAACATTTAAACAATTTTTTATTCCAAATTCTGCCCTTGGGCAGTAACACACTTCTGCAAACATCTGCATACTGCTTGGAAACACTCTGCTAAGCCAGTTTGCAGAACGGCATGAAGTGCGGATATCAGAGCAGCTTTTGTCTCTACACTTTGGCGTCTTGTCTTCTCTCCAATGATATCTATACAACTCCTGGATCGCTTGCCTAATGGGCAAAAAGCATTCCAGAAATTCAAGTAACCAGGAAAAATTAGATTACTTTCTAACCACTGAGGCAGTTGTATATGGCATGATTTAAGGGAAACTTTTATTGCAACCACAAAAAAAGCTAACAAAACAATTAAATATAACTACTTCTATACCCTGTCTCAGCTTCAGTTGAGTGACGTCACGGAATGACGTCTTTTTTACTGTGCATAGTGCATAATATAGTATCCTTCCGCCGTTAGACTTGTACTAAGTTAGACCGTCCTATAATAGCGTGGCTTCTCGAAAGTAGAATAGTCGAAAGGTATCTGTCAGATATGATTTTTTAAAATTAATGAGGAACCCATGGAAAATATTTTAATCCTTTCGGTGGAAACTCTATCATCTTTAATTTCAGACACATCTCTTTTTATGGAATAAGACTCCGCCATTTTACAATCAAATAATCTCGACTACAGACAGACTTTATTTTATTTAGTTTTTTTTTTTTAAATTTCAACAAATGACTTTTCTATCCGCCGATTTTTTATTATATCGAGAAGAAAAAATAGAACATATGATTGCAGAAAGAATTTTGAACTTCTTATATAGAAAATTATTTGAACTATTTCTTCATGCGAACGAACTGTAACCGCTTCACTCGTGACGTCACTCTCAACTAAAGCTGAGACAAGGTATAGTCAAATACAACATAAATTATTAAACATGTTGATGTATTTTGACTTTTTGTAGATTTTGAGTAAATATTTTTAATGTCATTTATGCATACCATGAGCATTAACAACAGATATTTAAATATTTGCTTTATTTACATATTTTTAAAAGTAATGATTTTTTTTTGTTAGTTACGTAATGAAATTGCTGCAACATCACTACTTAATTTTTTTGCATAAGTTTTTAATCTTATATTGCCATATCTCTCAATAAGTGCTTTTGTTAACTGAGTAACGTGCGGTTCTTCTCCAAATTCACATGAAAATTGATGGTCTTTAGCATCATTAAAAAATCCATCATCACGCAGTTCTTTCATGCTGGTAACCTGAATACACAAATCTATATTTTGTATCTGTAATTTCTTCTCTTGTACAACAGCCTTGAAGACTTTCAGTGGATTTCACAATTTTATACGCATTTTCAATTGGGATTAGGTTAGGTTTCAGCATAGTCTTCTTGAAGTTGATTCTTCAAAATGAAGACTACAAAGGACATTACACTAAATGATTTTCTTTTCACTGCTTGCACCCATTTAGTTAATAAATCCTTATTTGATAAAGGAAATCAGAAAGGGAAACAAAAAAGAAAAAATCTTAGGCAACATTCTTATGTTGAGTTAGGATAAGTTTCATTCAGTTTCTTGTCATTCTAAGTTAAAAGTTATGAATTAAGTAGTTATTACAAAGTTTCACATTTGATCATTTGATGAAAGAAGCTTTGTAATTAATAATACATTACTTATGGAATGAAATTTTTTGTCCTCCTGCGATTTTGCCCAGCTTTCTTTTACTGTCAAACACTGCACATTTAACCATTCTATAATTAAATCAGGGGTTATTTTTTTACTTTGTGATTTATTAATAATAAGACTTAAATGAATACTTACTTTATAAAAGCTGTTCATGTATAGGGTGGTTATAATTAAAGTGACACCATTTAGACCCTTCCAGCGGCCGTTCTGGTAATCAGATTTTGACGAAATTTGAGATATGTTACACAGACCATGGGGAAGAGAATTTAGCAATAAAAAAAAATTACTTCACATTTTGACCGCTATGTCAAAATATGGCGCATGAATAATAACAAAAACAAGTTAGAAGCAGAGAAATTTATAAAATCGGAGCATTTGTTCAGTGTACATTCCATTTGTGTCAATGACATGTTCGATGCTCATTATTGCATGTTCCACAGTAGAGCAAAGGGTTTCCTGAGGAATCGCAGTGATATGACTTATGCTTGCTTTCAATTCAGGGACAGTCCACAGACATTATCTTTCAAATATACCCACAACCAGAAGTCTCAAGGGTTTAAGTTCGGTGAAGGAGGAGCCCATGCAGTTGGAAAAGTTCTCGAAATCACCCGATCATCTCCTAAATGAGCACGAAGAAGTTCCTTCACTTGTCGTGCAATGTGGGATGTTGCATCAACCTGCATAAAGACAGTAGTGTCTAAACATTGTCTTTCTTGTAAAGCAGGAATGACTTTCTGCTGCAGAAGTTCACAGTAACTGTAATGTCCTTTTACATTAATAATGTGTTTATGTCAGACAGAAGAAATCAAGCGTCTTTTCACTCTCGGTTACAAAGCGCAACTCCCGACTTCGCCTGCTTTATTTACATTCGGCTGAGCGAGTGCCTCTCGCTCACTTACAAACAAAGGGGAGAGAGAGCCATGGGAAGGAGGCTCGTGTTAACATAAACAATGATACTACAGTAACGAGCACCAGTGATTGAACATTTTTTAGTGCCTTGAGGAGTGTTCTCATCAAAGAAAAAGTGGCCAAGAATGAGCTGTGAAGTGAATCCGCACCATACAATCACGTAATCGGAGTGCAAAAGCTTTTCATGCACAACCATCGGCTTTTCAGTACCCCAGATACGACAGCTTTGAGCATTCACTGCTCCGTCTAGTGTGAAATGCGCTTCATCTGATCACACAATGTTCTATGGCCATGCATTATCGACAAACTGGCAAGCAAAATTGGTGCATTTTTCCGGATCTTCACAAAACAACTTTTGAACCACCTGGATCTTGTATGGATACCACTTTAAAGTGGAACGCAAAAGGTTTTGTGCCGTAGACCACTGAATAGATAAATCACGTGATATGGCTCGAGCACTTGCTGAAGAATATTGGGAACTTGAAGCACTCTCCACTACAGCAGCAGCAACATCTTCCACAGTCTCATTTGCAATTAGCTTCCATCCTCTCCCTGGCAGCACACCCAACTCACCAGTTTCTTTAAATTTCTTAATCATATTTTTTAAACCATTAATGGACATATGCCCATTTCGCAAGTCGATATTCTCTTAGTGCAGCAGAAGCATTATTGCAGTTCTGGTAAAACAACTTCACCAATAAAGCTCGATCCTTTTTAGCTAAAGCCATCGTGAAGAATGACTTTACATTTAATTTCACTGTCATTTTAAAGCTTTTCTAATTTTACATCTCATTTGCATAATGTCTGAGTAAAAATTCTCAGATAGTTTCTTATACATGACCAGCATCATATTTTGACGTAGCAGTCAAAATGTGAAGTAATTTTTTTATTGCAAAATTCTCTTCCCCATGGTCTGTGTAACATATCTCAAGTTTTGTCAAAATCTGATTACCAGAACGGCCGCTAGAAGGGTCTAAATGGTGTCACTTTAATTGTAACCTTCCTGTAAATGAAAATTCCACACTTTCACTGCCAAATTCAAAAATCATGGCACTGCCCCACTGCCAGCTGAATCAGGGTAGAAAATAATCGACTACTTTTGTCTGGTGAGGCTGTAATTTCGGAAATGCGAAGGAGCTGCTTTCTGCCCTTGGGTGAGCAATCCAGTTGTTTAGATATCATTGCTTCCAACACAATGTTGCTCACAAGATTGTGTATGGATTTGATTGAAGTTGATGAGTGGCCACTCCGATGGACATCTTTGATGTCAGATATCCATAACTGAGGTTTTATTTAGCAAAATCAGAATGTGATGATTACACTATCAGTTAACGGACTGCCCGTGCATCGCAGCATTCAGTTTAAATCACGTCAAAACATGTTCGAGTGTAATCTGCGAATGGTAAACAATGCAGGGAAGCCTCGCTCGCTTACACACACTATCTCAATTTCACAGCATATCACGATTCCAGGAACTTTTCGAAGCTCCTAGTATACTCAAATGTATTAGACGAAAAATTTATTCCCAAAAATGAGCTCAAAAATCGAATTCATCTTATTCATGAACAATGAAAATTTAAAGAACATAATGGCTGCTATAGTGTGTAACAGTGACTATGTAAGAAATATGTGAATTGGATGGTGTTTATGAAGGAGAGATGGCAACCCTGTATGAGCTTCAGCAACTGTTTGGAGAGTCTGATGACAATGAAGAGTTTTGAGGCTCATTTACATTCTTTTTGGCACATATTCGTCACCTCACGTTAAATTCTACCTGTCTTGAGGACATTCACCAAGATCCCAGCGGGTAGTTTGACTCGGTTTCTTGGCGAGTCTGGCTTTCTATAGATTCTTTAGGTTTTTGGGTCTTGGTGCAAAATTCCCTCTTTGTATCAAGTACCTAGGCAATCTCTGGTTTAACATCATGGATTAACCTCCCTGTTCTTATAAACTATATTCTTTTTTGGTTTTCAATGTATAATTTACATTAATTTTATCAATTTTTTAATTTTGACATCGGTCTAGAAGTGATTTTAGTCTTCAGCTTAAACACGGGACGATCTATTCTTTGCCTTTTTGACCTCTAAAAGGGGGCAGTCTTATACATGCAATCATCTTATACACGAGTATATATGGTATTTAATTTGCATTTTTTATGAAAAAGTGAGTACCCAAGTAATGCAATGTCACATGGGAGGGAAGTTTCAGGCAATAGGAAGTTTAGGCAACAATTTAGTTCAATAACAAAATGTTTGATTGGTAGTTGAAAAATGGAAATTTTTATGTATTTTATGGGAAAATATTACGAGTTTGAGGTCGAATGTTACTAATTAAAATCTAAACTCATCGTTCATAGAAACGGAGTACTCTCGTCTGCAGCAATGTGGCTGCTCCACTTAATGAACAATTTTGCTTCCTCTCAAAAAGAGTAGTCATGTGATTTATGCTCTTTTTGCTCTCTCCCAGATTGTTGAGCTGAATTCGCTATAACACAACCAGTGGCCGACATTTTCGATCTCCTGTTTACATAAACCTGTCTAATAATGACTACCCATACGACCAATCAGGTCTTAACTCCCAATGAAGAGATACGAAATGCAGCTTTCGCTTGTAAAAAAGCTTTTTTATTGTTTTTAGTTATGTTGTTGATTTGTAAATTTTTTATTTGAATCTGTATTTAATGACCACTATTAATTGGTTCCATGGTCATAGACAGGTTTCAATGTATTTATTTAAAAAAAATTAAACAGTGGACTATTTATACCAGAAGTGCTCCACAACTCTGAAAGGTTTAAAAACTACTGCTCTATAACCAAATTATGAATAATAGTCTGCAAAGGTAATGTAGATGATTGTATCGACATTCTCGGACCCATAGAAAGAAAGGACTACATTTTTAATTTTACATCCATTTTTTTATTACTTTTAATTTGTGTATAGGGGATTTTGAGTTGACATGCCCATAATCTAACCAACCAAGTACAGTTGCTATCATTAAAATTTGCACTTATTGCATCGTGATAAATGGAGCGCGTTTAATTTTTGCATCGCCAGGTTTCGCCTGTGTGCAAGATTTTGGATTTACCCACTTTCCAAAGGTCGAATCTGCAGAATTCTGGCTTTTAGTAACAACTAGCCATTGAATCGTGGGAATATGTTCATTTGAAATAATTCTTTGTTATATTTGTATAATAACTATCCTTTTAAACCGAAATAAAATAAACAAAAGTGAAATTTAAAAAATACTATGCGTCGCAAGTTGTCTCTCCTCGTATCTGCGTTGTTTTTGTTGGACGCGTGCTTTAGACAACAATTGCCAGAGATAAATATGACAACAGTTGCAATATCCCTATCAAACCTTTTTAGAAATGAACTCGCCCCATACGTTTTTGCTGTGGGTAGTGGTGGAATTGTGCAACTCTGAGGTCTTCTCTCGAGTCCCAGACAGTAATTTGGACTATATGCAACAAAACTATAACATCACGGATTGAAGGCATAAGATTTCATATTTATACTAGGAGTGTCCTTGAAGGCATTCTACCATTTACTGGATAGCATAGTGGTTATGCTTACCGATTGTGACCATGGTGTCTGGGTAGAATTTCCAGGCGAGTGGTCTCAAACTCAAATAGAAGCAAGGGTGCAACAAGAATTTCTACAGGTTGCAAATTAAAAATCATAACACCGTATATACCGATATTAATTAGAAAATGGATGGAAAAATCGATGAAAAATCCAGGTCGCAGAATTTTTTCATCCATTTTCTAATGAATATCATATACCTGGTGTTTGGAGTTAGCTCCTGTTTAATTTCTTTATTTTTTACCATATATACTCTTTCTCACTACATGAAAAAAAACCTGCAAAATAGTGTGGGAAAGCATGTCACTACTTTTTCACCTACGCCTCACAAAGTAGTCTGACTGCGCACATGCCGTACCCCAAAACATGAAACTCTTTTAGTTTCATTTTAGCTACTTTGGTGCTGTCTTTTTTATGGCTGCACCTTGATCTGTGTGAGAATTGGTAAGGTGGTTTTCATATAGTGAGGGCAGGTTAAACGGTATCGATGCACCGTAGTTTTACAGTTAGCTCCGGGCCACACGTGATCTTGGGGATCATAAGTTTGATATCTCTAGTCCTGTATCAGAAATGGGATTTATTGCAAACAAAGTTACAACTAACTTTTATCCCTTTTTATATACTCCCCTCCCGTATCTATACACCGCTGCGTACGTGCCTTCCATTGTTCAAAGCAATGCTGTAGGTCATCCTCTTCAACAGACTGAAAATGTGTTCCCTTCAATGCACATTCCACTTTTGGGAACAGATAAAAGTCGCAGGGAGCCAGATCTGGTGAATACGGAGGATGTTCAAGCTCAGGAATGTGCTTTCCGCTAATAACTGTTTCACAGATAGGGCATTGTGGGCTGACACGTTGTCCTGATGCAGAATCCATGCATCGTTCTTCCACAAATCCGGCCTTTTCTTCTTTACTCTTTACCTCAGCTTGATTAGGACTTTTTTGTAGTATTTCTGATGATCACGGCACTACTATAGAACAACATCCTCTACAACCGATGCTCAAAAGGAAACTAAAGCAGATAGAGACAAAATGAACGGTGGCTGCTCTTGAAGGTTCAAGGTCGACTGCATTCCAATACCAACCTTCCCCCATGCGGCTGCGCGATAGGAGGCGTGCAGTCTCGTTATTCAATTGCCACACCTCGTATACCAGATTCTGTAGATTCCACGGAAGCACATCTGGTGACTCACCTCTGCTAATTTTGACCCTGGAGGATTAACAAATGTATGATGTAATTTGATATGATGCAGACTCTAAGAGGCCATAGATCACTCATTAATGATACAGTTCTTATACAGGGTTTTTCTAAGTCCATGAAACATTTCAAAAATCCATTACAAATAAACTATATCATTGAATAATAAATTTTATTATACTGAGAAGAGAGGAAAACACTCCAAATTTTCTTAAGATATTTCACAGATGCTAAATGTGTTCACATTTGGCAATATAGCATGCATGTTTAAGCAATAATTTATTTCATCCGATATGTATGTCAGCATATCACAGTCCATCATATACACAGCAGCAATGGAACTGTTGCAAAGATCTTGTAAATCACTGAGGAATGGAGGCACAAAGACAGTATCATTGAATCCCCACAAGAAGTGGTCACACAAAGAGTTAAATCTGGGATACATTAATGCAGCATCTTTTCCTTTGTGACAAATTTCGATTCCATTTACTTCCTAACTGCAAACTATGGCAATTATGCATGCGAGATTATTTATTTATTTTTTAATAACTTGGAGAGCACAGATGAAGAGAAACATCCGTGTTGGAGAGTTTCTTTTCTAGTGCTGTAAGCTTTACAAAATTTGTTGCTTAGTTTACTTATGAATTTTTGAAATATTTCATGAATAACCTGTAGAGCTATGAGCAACTGTCAGGTAACATTGGTCAATATCTTTCTAAAGGTCCTCTGTTCACTTGTAGAATTGAAGCCACATCAAATTGCTATGTGGGGAGGGGACTAGGGTCTCAATACAGTTGTCCTTCCACAAGTCGGCAACCTCGGTTCCAGGGCTTTACCGTCTTGTGGAATTTCAATATGGCGGACAATACAAAAGAAAAATCATTTAAAGTTGCCAAGTGTTATCTCTGTCCAATGAAAGAAAAATTGGGCGTGTCTAATTAAATTTCCGATTTCAATTGTTAGACATTGTTGCTAAGTAAAATTAACAATCGCTAACAACTGAAATTGGAAATTTAACTGGACATGCCCAGATTTTCTTTCGTTGGACGGAGTACAAGCATTTCCAATAATAAAACACTTGGAACACATTTCAATTAAAGATCAGTATTCGCATCTACTTCATTGTCGAGGTCTTTCATAATACGTATTCTTCAGTAAATTATCTAGCTTTTGATTGCTAGAGAAAAATAAGAGAATTAAAAAAAAATTATATATAGTACAAGTAATATTTTTCTAAAATTAAGACATTAATCACAAGTCTGCGTTTTTATTTTTTTAAGGGAAAATGTATGCAGGGGGGCGTGCCTCTTTTTAATTGGCCGTCATTTCGAGATTCATGGAAATTAACAAATTTGTAAAAAGTGGGCTCATCTTAATTCTCATATTAATTTCCATAATTAGCTTTCATAGCCCCCAAATCAAACTGTAAGCTTTAGGGGAACTATAAAATTGGTTAATTTGAATTTTTTAATCATCACAGATTTTGATTTGCTAGCAAAAATGCCTGAATGGAAGTCGTGTTCACCATCTTGGCTTTGAGGAAAAATTGCCAACTTGTGGAGGGAGGACTGTATTTGATGGATGTCCCTATTTCTGTAATGCAGTAGTTAAAAATTAATTCACGAATCGTCTATTAGTTGAGAAAACCTTGTGCATGTGCATCATTTGTTGATGTTATTATGGCTTCTATGCATTTTATATAATTGTCTAAATAAAATATATTTTTATATTAATAATGTTTATTCCACACAATGATGACCACACTTACAAAATAAAACTTTTACAATTATTAAATATGATTTTAAAGCCATATAAAAATAAACTTTCTCTATAAAATAAACACTTAATGATAATGCAATAAAATAACAAAACAATTCTAGTTACAACATTCCAATAAATATATGAAGATTTAATGCTATTACACAATATTCAGAAAAAAATATATTCTCTATTAATAAGATTTGGTTCTATTTTGATAGAGTTGACAAAGTAACCATAAAGCGTTTTTGGAACACTTTCTTAAATAGCATGAATAAATTAATAAAATCTTTTACCAGCAAAAACATTTTTACAGCTGTAATCAAGTTTTAAATTTGATAGGTTAGGTTATAATCAAACTTTGAGGGATTTTTTTTTTTTAAAGTTTTACAAACTGATAGCACAGTATTTCAAAATAATGCTTAATGTACTCTGAACGTTATACTAAACTTTTTTAGTATCACATTCAGAATACATGTACATCAAAGATTACTGAATATCTGTGAAAAGATAACACCTGGCAGATATTACAAAGCGTCATAGAGGTTCAGAGACTTTCAAGATTTTAAACATGAGCGAGAAAACTATTTCAAAAAGTAAAGTCGACTGACACTTTTTCCAGGTCAATCCAAGAAGAGTGTACAGTGAAGATTATTTTGAAATAAATTAATTTCTCTAAGAATGAAACTTAAGAAAGGATCAATTTTATAATGTTAAAAGTTTTCTGAATCTTTATCGCTGTAATTTCTGCTAGGTTGATATATTCTACTGATTTTCAATAATTACTAATCTATTTTTGTCATTGAAAAATACTGATTGGTGCACAATTCTTTGAAAATTTAAGCAAACAAAAATCTTTTGGTTGTATTTAGACTGCGTAGTCTCAGAAGTTATGAACATGAAATTTAACCGATGACAAGTAAAACCTAAGCCACGTTAAAACAAGCAGACTTAAATAATGAGTAACATACAGTTTAATTATATCTCTTATTTTATTAATAATATACCTCTCTAAATAAAAGAAAAAAATTAAAATATTTATTCCCTACTTAATATACATATGAAAGACTTAGTAAAGAGAACAGTTCATTTCATTAGTATTTTCAATAAATAACATTTTTCAAGGGGGGGGGGGGAGACAAATTATAAAAATAGAATGCAAATTGTTTGACCTATTAATTCATACTAATTTTAATAATGAAATGATCGATAATAGTTAAAAGCTAAAGTCACATCTAATTTTATCGTTGAAGATTATTTAGAGAGAAACATGATTTGAATGTGAAAACGTATCTTCAAAATTTGTCGACTCGTCAATGAGAATAGCAGATGCGTTTCTACCGAGCTATTTGGATAATAGTTTCCATTTTTTTAAAATTTAAAAATAAATTTGTGGCCCAAAAATAATAGCTTCAGATGAAATATAAGACAAAAAAAATCAAAGCCAAGATACATCTGCTCAAATAATCAACAACTTAATTGTTAAAAATACCAATACTGACGTAGCAGTTCTCTGAAAAAGAACTTTGTTTTTTAGCATTTAAATAAATCATTTGCTTAGTTTGAAATGTAACCTTACATATATATCACAGAAGATAAATCAGGTATCCTGATAATACCATAAGTGTAGGAGATGAGATGTTGCTAAGTGCGATCAGATTCTTGATTGAAAGGTAGGTTTAAGATACGTTTCAGTATCAATTCACAGTGAAGAAAGCTTAAGAACTGAAATGTTGTAATATACCTATAGTTGCCTTTCATTATTGGAATTTGTTCCGAATGAATTCCGATAATAATTCTTTTCAATTTTTCTAAGAATCTCCAAACGACAAGAGAAGAAAAAATGTGCAGTATACAATTATTTGTTGATTATGAAAGTTTTGTTTAAAAAAAAAAAATGACCATACCTCCCAACAGGTCATATTTTTAAAAAGTGCATTTGACTTAAATTACATGAAATTACATAAAATGTGCCCGTTGACTAATTTTTGATGAAGGATGAAGGGCATAGCTTTTGTTTAAATTGCAATCAATAAGGCATGTGCTTTTTTTTCCAAAAAAAGAACAACCGCATAAAAGGATAAATTTCAGAGAAGGTGCTCAATTATACCACTAATATTCCTACAGTGCTATTTCTTCAAATTTCTTAGGGCTATTTTTGCTGCGTTTCTTTTTGCCGTCTTTAAGTCATTGCCTTTTCCTGTAAATTCATACCCTCCTGCAATGAATGTTACTATATAATAATGATCCTCCTGCTGTTCCACTTTTTGTTTTCTGAAAATAAATTTTCAAAATTAGTTTTTTTGTAAACTTTATTATTCATCAATAATTTTTTCATCAGAAGGGTGCTGGATATGGGATTTTTAATTAAACTAAGAAGAACAAATTGCTCAATTTATGTTGCATCTGTCAATATTTTATTGCAAAAAATAAAGTAAAAGCTCAATATGAGGCTCAGCCTTCTATTTGTAAAACTGGTCTCAACTCCCGAGGCTTCTATTCAAGACTCACTCCAGTTTTAAGAGCTATTCCCAAAAAATACAATTAAATTTTGACTGCAACGTAGTGAAAAAATAATTTATGAAAAACTGAATTTTAAAGTTTTACATCATAAACAACAGAAATTTGCTGATTGTTATTACTGTCTTCTGTTTCAGAATCACATTTATCGTATTCCAACAAATATGGGACACTTACTTTACTATTTCCAAGACTTAAAATAGCGGTGATACTACAGGGTGCAGCAGGTATTTGAGAACACGTGAGTATGACTTAATAGTCAATACGTCATACTATTTAACAATTGCAAAACGAGGATAAACATGGCAAATCTAAAGATAACTCAGCAAATGAAGTGACATGCTGTCACCGTCTTCTTGGCTGCCAGACACTCCAACTACGAGATTGCTGTATTCCTGAAAGTCATCCGTTCATTCCTGTTCAAAGTTCAGGGATAACTGGACGCTGCCAACCGTTTCACAGAGGAAACGACATTATCGGCGCTTGGACTGTATCAGGACGCCGGAATTCATCCGTTCTGTCCAAGCTGCAATTGACGAGGACTCTGGGAAGTCCATAAGGGCACTTGGGAGAGAGTTGCAAGTTAATGAGGTGACCATTCAACATGTGGTGCATGAAGACCTCCTTTACAAGTCGTATGTGTTGCAGAGGGGACAGTTCACGTTCGAGACAACCAAGAAGAATCGACTAGACAGGGCCAAGTGCCTACTCAACAAGCTGAAGCATCCAGAGGGAATGCTGTGGTTCTTCTCCAATGAGAAAAACTTCGTGCAAGACCAGAAGGTGAATGCCGAAATGATCAATGGCTGTGTCAAACCCCCCAGGAAGTTCCAACTGTCATGCATACGAAATTTCCAACTGTAGTGATGGTTCTGGGCGTTGTGAGGTCTCAGGGTCAATGCTGCTGCTTACACCGATGTGTTGGCAAGAATTGTGAAGCCCTGGATTACTGCTGCAGCACGTGGTAGGCCGTATGTTTTTAAACAGGACTCTACTCCAAGTCATAAGGCCCACAGCACCCAAGCATGGATGACCATGAATCTTCACGACCACATCCCTCCCAACATGTGCCCCCCCCCTCCCCAGCTCCCCTGATCTCAATTCTTTGGAATATTATGAAGCATCCACACAACAATATTGAAGCTCTCAGGCCAGCTATTGTGGAAGCAATGGCAGAAATCCAGAAGACCACCTCATTGCTGCCTGCCAGCAGTTCTGACAGCGTATGGAGGCTGTCATTGCGGCAAATGGTGGTTTTATTGAATAACAATATGGACTTTGTAGTCCTTTGTACGAAAATGTAAATTGTATTAAAGGCTCTGTGGTATCTTAAGTGTCTGCTCCTTTTACCTGCGGACATAGTTTTGTTCTCAAATATCTGCCGCACCCTGTATTTCTAAGACTATGGAGAACATTGCATAATTTTACAAAATATTCTTGCTTACCCAATTTTAACTCAATTGGTGATTCCAATATTTACAAGCACATACATTTACAAAGCATGAATTTAAATTATTAGGTTACACTACACCAATAGCATGTTATTGCCATGTACAGCAGACTTGCATTAAATTAAATGGAACAAATGATTACAAAAAACAATCGTGAAGTATTTGTATAAAATGAGATTCCAATCAGAGACTGAGGACAATTTTGCAAATAGATCAGACAGCATTTATCTGAAATTTTTAGATACGGTAAATACCCAGTATTGAGATCAGCTTTAATTCATGCCCTGGTCTCAATTCGAGCTTTTATTGTAGGACAATTACGTACATCCAACAAAATCATTAAAAACCCCAAAGGCTACTTCAAAGTTTTGCTTTTCTATTTTTATTTTGTGAACCATCACATGTCATTTCAATATTATCTATTACTGTAATTTTTCAATATTTTTTTTATTTATCTAACTGCTTATCCAATGAAGAAAGTTTTATGGACGAGTGAGGATGACATGGAAACAAAAGCGACAGTACAAGTCTAGGTAGCTTGCTATTTTTCTCATAGCAAAAAATTTTAGAAAAGGAAAGGCGTAAACTGGAGACTGCCCATGTAAATGATTCTCGACAAAGCAAAGCTTTCATAGTGAAACCAAGGCTGTGCTCTCTTATTTGCTCGGAGTCATGGCCGCAAATCATGTAATCACCACGATTGTTTTCTTATGCGGTCGCCATGTTCAGTGACAAAAATGTGCATGCGCTAGCTCATTACTCCAAAGGCTCCAACCTGAAGTCAGGAGTCAAGTGATTAACTAGAGGTCATATTGCAAGCAAATAAAAGAACAGGTGAGTCAGAATCATCATAGTCTCTCCTAGCAAATAAGAGAAGTCATCCTAAAAGTCCTTTTAATCAGATTCAACATTACTCATTTCTTCTACAGTCCTCATCCAGTAAGTTAAAACCTCTATAGGAAGAAATTTATTCTATTGCTAAAATGGGAGGTAAGAAGGTGAAAAAAAATCTTATGTAGTACTAGTACTTCCCTGCACTACATCAGATTATTTTTTCATCCTCTTGCCTCCCATTTTAGCAATAGAATAAATTTCTTCCTTTCAAGGTCGAGTTTAACTTATCGGATGAGGACTGTACATAAAATTTTATACAGTGAATTCCCGTTACAACATACTCCAAGGGAACTGGAATTTTGTATGTTATTCTGAAATTGGGGGTGGAGGGGAGGCCATTACGATTTGTAATCGTTCTGTGAATTGTTGAAATGATGCTCCGACTTAAATAACGCGATGTTTGCAATGTGTAAAGCATGTTAACAATTAATACACGTACACAGTGAAAAATGTACATGTACTTAAAACTAAAATAAACAAACACATGGTTGTCTGACAGCCAATCGTTCGTCGAGTGAAGCCTTCCCGGCTCGTTGCCGTACAGTATGGATCCTGACCATTTGACATTTTCATATGATCTGTTTAAGGTATTGACCAATCATCGAACAATGTATGTTGTAATGAAGGGATAATTCAACCGAAGGAACATAAAATTACACTGAAGAGCCAAAACATTATTCCAGCAAGATAATGCGCCTCGACACACGGCCCTTGTGACGCGTCAGTGGCTGGAGGAACATGCTACTGACTTCACGACAATGATTTGGCCTCCACGTTCTTCAAATTAATTCACAAACAGCAGTAAGCTGTCTTCTTTAGATTAGTTTTGACCATCACCACATTGGTAAATGAACTCGTCTGGATCACATGGAGGGCACGTAATTAAGTGGGAATGGTATATAACTGCTGCTGGAGAAGGTAAGGAATCAGTCTTGCACTTAATTTTGCGAGTGATGGGAAAGGCTGCTGATCTAAGCAAATTTGATAGAGGGCAGAATCACAATTTCTTATTCATCACGTCGATGGTCGTGTCGGGGTACGCAGACTTCCAGGCAAACAGTTACTCCCCCTCCCTGTACAGCAAGCCATACAAAGGCTGGTGGTGGCAGTATTATGCTTTGGGAGACATTCTCATGGTCATCTCCAGAACCTGTAGTTGTGGTAGAATGGACTATCTGAACATCATAGCAGACTGGTTTAACCCTTACATGGTGTCTGGCTTCCCAACTGGAAATGGAATCTTCCAGCAGGACAACGCCCCATGTCACAAGGTTCAAATTATGTTGGAGTGGTTCGAGGAGCATAAAGATGAATTCCAATTAATGTCCTGGCCACCTAACTTGCCAGATCTTAATCCGATAGAGCACATTTGGAATGTAATGGAACGGCAGCTCAGGCTCAAACATCACCATGTCGGAATATCTCAACTTTGCATGACCGCTGCTTAGACATTTGGTACAACCTGTTTCCAGTCATCTACCAAGAACTTGTGGCATCCATGCCTAGACGAGTTGCAGCTTTTTTGCAGGTCAAAGGTGGCGCAATGCGTTATTGAGTAGGTGGTAATAATGTTTTGGCTCTTCAGTGTAGTTCGTTAATCTGAAATGTATGTTAATTTGAAGTATGTTAAACTGAGACTTTTTAACATTAAAATGCCTAGATTTTGGCCGGGGATTTTAAATTTGCACATTATTTTGAAATATATGCTAAAGTGAAGTATGTTGTAAAAGGATTTTATTGTATAAGAATAAAAAAATAAATTAATTTTTTTTAAATACTTCACTCATTATCTATTATTTTTTATTAAAGAAACTATTCCTTTCTACCTAAGCTAAAGCTAGGATATTTTTTGTTTTCTTTCTTAATCTTACCTTAATTTAACTTCAGGAAATGATTCATAGACTTGTCTAACTGGATCTTTGGGAATGTTTTTGCTAAAAGTTTCTGTTTAAAAGAAAAAATTAGATTTATATCAATTCTTTTTGAAAAAGACTGCAGAACTTGTAATTTTGCTACTGGATAAGTAATTAAATAATTAAAAACTAACAAGCAATATCAATTAAACATAAAACAGAAAATAATACAGAGATTGAATCAAAAGTAGTGGCCAACTCGGGAGGGAGGGTCAGAGTTTGACGAATTCTGGGCAAAGACCATATACCGCAAGGGTATATCGCAGTTTATTATAGACATTGTGCCACTTGCGTCAGCCAGTGTAAAAATATGGCAGAAAAATTGGTGATATGTGGGCTTCTTCGTCACTATTGGAAAAAGGGGACCAGTGCACGAGCAGCAGCTGCCGAAATTTGCAGGGTGGAAGGTCAGGGTGTGACCAATGAACGGACAGTACGACGATGGTTCTCCCGCTTTTTGTCTGGAAACATGGGCCTGGAAGATGCACCAAGGAGCAGAAGACCCAAAGAAGTGGATGATGCAGCCCTATGGCAACAAGTGGAAGCCAACCCAGGCAGCACCACCCGTGGATTAGCGCCGGACATCGGGACATCACAATCGAGTGTGGTTCGACATCTACTTGCCATAGGAAAGGTCATCAGGAGCTGCCGAGTTGCCCCACGAGCTGACGCCTGTGTAAGCACAACAACGGGTGAAGGTGTGTTGTCAACTGCTGGAAAAAATCGAGGTTCTGCCATCCAGCATACAGCCCCGACCTGGCGCCTTCCGACTATACCTCTGCCGGTCCATGGTGCACCTCCTGCGTGGATGGCGCTTCGCCAATGTTAGTGAGGTTGAAGACGCCGTGCGTGACTTTTTTGCCCAGAAACCAGAGGATTGGTTTCATGAGGGCATTCGCCAACTAGCTGATCAATGGATGAAGACCATCGAACGTGATGGACTCTACTTTGAAGATTAGCAATGAGTTGTTCCTGTCTGGTGCACATTTAAAAGTTTGCACGGTGATCTGCTACTACTTTTCATTCAACCTCTGTATTATTAGAAAAATATGGAAGGAAAAACTCCACGACCTGGATTCGAACCAGGAATCATAAGTATCATGCTCATTGTCACTATCAATTGGGCCATCGTGAGCACGGTACAGCAAGGCAGTCATCAGATATTCTTAAAGACTGCAAGACAGTCAAGATGGAGGCCCAATGATAGGACAGGCATCTTGACTACCTGGTGGTCTTTAAAAACATCTGGTGACAGCCTTGTTGTACCGTATTCACAATGGCCCAATTGGTAGAGGCAAGGAGCATAATACTCATGGTTCCTGGTTCGAATCCAGGTTGTGGAATTTTTTCCTTCCATTTTTTTGATATCATTTCCTTATGATTAGAGTAACATCTTCAGTTTCCATTTCATAATACAGAGGTCCAAAAAAAACCTGCACCATAACAAACATTGTAAGAGTCTTTGTAACATAAAATTTATATTCAAAAATTTTGATAATGGCACAAAGGTAAAATGTTTGTCAGATCATTTATCATTATTAGGAGCTTTAGCAAAAAGCTACTTATAAGAATGCGCCCTTGGTCTGTACGTTTATCCGTCCGTTCGTCCATCCATCCGCCGTTTGCATGTTAACTTGAAAACGGATTAACTTTTCCAAATTCTGTTTTCAGAAATATGACCATCAAAGTCTTAGCTCGGCTGCATCAACTTTTCAGAATTTTTCGTGGACCCCTTCAAGTCGAATTCACGTGCTAAAACAATGACTGTAAAGAATACCAAGATTTGTAACAAGTATAACAATCGATTTGTAAAGAATGAATATATTGTTACTTTCTGTTCATCTTTTAAGCATTAGTGATATCGGCATGCACATGCGAAATCGCTTTGTCGATGCACGATTGCTCATAAATTATATCATCAAGTAGTGGAAGAATAGAGCTAGTTATTGGTTATAATGTCTGTCCATCTCCTTCATAATTTCTACATTTTTTGAGGTTAGGTTAGGTCAGATAAAGGGGTAAAAATAGGTGATCACAGGGTCTGCTACTTGTCTTACCCTACTTAGGGGGAGTAATTTCTAGTTATTAAATGTATAAATGTATTTCTACTTCACTGCTAAAGCTCCTCCTTGGAATGTTTACAAGATTTTATTTTATTCCTTTTATTAAATAATATATTATTAATCCTTTCACTGTGAAATTAAGTTTCATTGTCATTCCTGATAAGATGAAATTGTCCATTTTTCACAGCATAATGATAAGTTTTTTTAAATCCTGTGGGGTGAACCCAATTTCCACAGGTAAGATGGTGGAATTTTGCATGAATACAGGGAGAGTCAAAAGTCTGTTACCTCCCCATACAATTTCAAAATGAACAAAGACAACAAATCTGTTGCAGGCAACATATAGGAAGTTAGGTTGGGGCTAAACATGATCTTTGTGCCTTGCAGTTTGTAACTTTGTAACTGTTGCAGATACAGAAAAATTTCCAATTGTACAGTTGTAGAGCTCAAAACACTGATTTTAACAAAAAAGAATGAAATTTCAGTGCTCTAGCTATATTGTATTGTGTGGACTATAGAATGGCATCTTGGTGGAACTTGTTTTCTACAGGTTGCCTTACAGGAGTAAGGTACACAAAAATGATTTTGGATGGCTTCGATTTAGACTCTTTGGACAACTTGCCGCATGTGGTTCCAGCATGCACTACCGCCAGTGGTTCAGTACTGCTGCACGTGGATCCAGCATGATGGGGCACCTGCACGTTTTGCAGCCATTGCACGTCAACGACTGGATGACATGTCCTCGCATCAATGGACTGGCCGAGGAGGTTCCGTTCATTGGCCACCACATTCTTCTAATTTGACACTATTTGATATTTTTCCTTTGGGAATACATCTAAAACAAGGTATATGCCACTGTATCAGCATCAGTAAATGATTTGAAACAACAAATCCAGCAGGCTTTTACAGACATAAATGTGAAGGGTTCTGTGAAATACTGTGTACAATTATGCATTGCTGCAGCAGGACATCACATTGAGCACTTCATTCATTGACAAAACTCAATGTAGCTTTTCTTATATTGGGCTTACTTTTAATCTTATTTTTTGTTAAAATCATCATTTTGAGCTGTACAACTGGAAGTTTTCTCTACCTGTAACAGATACAAACTTACAAACTGAAAGGTGCAAAATTCGAGGTCAAAGGTCAAACTTGACACCACCAATGTTTAGCCCCTATCTAACTTCCAATATGTTGCCTGCAATAAATTTGTTATATCTCCACTTGTTTTGAAATTGTTTGGGGGGGGGGGGGACCTTTTGACTCATCCTGTATATCCGCCTTTTGCAGCACAAGGGTTAAAAACTTAATGCTGTTTTTTGGATTAGATTGACGAAATGAAACTATTTTGTGTAATTGCCTACCTATTAATGGAGTCATCATTGGCGAGTATACTTCCCAAACTGCGTCCAATGAAAGGCCACTGTCTAAATAGATGGCTCCAGCTACAGATTCAAAGATATCGCCTAGGGCTTTTGGAACTTCAATTTCTCCACTTTGAAATGCATCTTCTTCAGCAATTAATAACTTCAGAAAATAAAGCAAATAAATGTATTGACACATACAATAACTATCAACCAAATATTAAATGAAAAAGATTTCTTCAAGACAGTAAATTGTTAGAGCACAGTAATATTTAACAAAAATTATTAGAATAATAAATAACGAATATAAACTGGAGCTCAGGTAATGATATTATTTGAAAATTTCTGCGACCTGGATTCGAACCAGGAACCTTGAGTTTCATATGCTTGACGCCTTTACCAATTGGGCTGTCACAGATACCCGTACACCTATGCTGTCACTAAGTGTGTTAAAGACAACCTACAGTCTGTCCAAAATGTTTATAACATAGAAATAAATTAGATGTACTTTCATTTAAACAAAATAATTATAAATAAGGCTGTGGCTACGTTCACAGCTACCATGAAGGCGTAACAGCTCACGGCAGAGTAAGGAGTGATGTCATTTTTATGAGAAGTGACGTCACAGTTGTTGCCAGGAGTTGAAAAGAAAAAAAAAATGGAAAAATTTTTTGTAGGGGAGGGGGATGTATAACTCAAAACTGGCTCATCAGAAGCAAACAAGTTATTTACAAAACAAATTTTGTCTTAATGTGAAGAGTCCATACATGTCGAATTTATTGAGTTTGATTTGCTGGTATGGAAGCTACAACCATATCTTCATTTTTAGAAAAAAAATTAATATCTACAACCTATTGTCATAAAAATATGTCAAGGCACAGTATAAAGTACTTTCAAACATTAATTTGGTTCTGTTTTTTGCTGTTCCAGAGGAGATAGTCCTACAAAAATTGGTCACATATGTATAAATGGAATTTTTAAAATTAAAATTTCTACATATTTTCTGGAATCATGAGTTTTTAAGTCAATTTCAGAAAAAAAAATTGAGTTTAGGAAACTAACACATAGGCCTTCACTCTTAGTGAGTGGTAGGTCAACAAGGGGTGATAATAAAATTTACAAAAATAATTTACAGTGTTATTATCATCCCTGTGCTTACTTGTGAATTTATCCCCCCCCCCCCCATCCAACCACTAAGAAATTTGTACTCCAATAAGTTTGTGTATTCAAATATTGAAAATTAATTACTAAATATCTTGGAAAAATTGACCCCTTTATTTATTATTTATATAATTTAGCAAACAGAATGAGATTTACAAATTTTTTTGTTGTCGTTCACTTATAAAATTCTCCAACTCTTGATACGACTTTCAGTTGACCTTTACATAATATGTTCATTCACCGCTAACACGAAAAGTGCCGCGAAGCAACTCCCAAAACAACGTGTGACATCACTCCTTAGTGTCGTGAGCCGTTATGCCTTCACGGTAGCTGTGAACATAGCAACTGCGTATAAATAAGCTAACTGTTCAAAAATGGATTTTATTAGCTTTTATAGAAACACAGTTTCATAAATAATAACATAGTTTCACAAAATAATTATAAACAATGGAGAGCTGTTTATTTTTACAAGTATTACTATTTATGAAACTGTGTTTCTATAAAGCTAATAAAATCCAATTTTGAACAGTTAGTTTATTTATAATTATTTTGTTTAAATGAAAGCACGTCTAATTTATTTCAATATTACCGGTACAAACTTTTTGGACAGACTGTACTTGTCAAGGTGGAAAGGCCAATGGGAAGGTAGGCACCTGGTTCACAGATCAAGAATTTCTCCTACCCAATCATGAGAAAGTTTGAAGTACAGTGTCTGCAGTGGCTCATTTAGTAGAGGTGTCAAGTGTGATATGCGTGGATTCTGGTTTGAATCTAGGTCACAGAATTTTTCCTTCCATTTTTTCAATGTTTGGAGAATTAGCTCCAGTTGTCATTCATTATTTCTCCTTTATAATGTCAAAAAACTAATTCTATTTCAAAGTAAAGGCAATTAAAAAGTTTATCACTTACAGAGTCGTTCTCCAAAGAGGACATATTTATGTAGGCAGCAATGTTGTCATGTAATTTAGGACTGATATGCTTCAGATATTTATGGTAGTCATTTTGTACAGCTAACTGGGCAAAAGTGATATTATTAACCAATGCTGAGCGAAGATCACTAATTTCGCCAGGTGAGAAATTTCTTTCATTTTTATAAATATTCCAAGTAATGAGATAATCTAAAATGGAAATCATTAATATTTACTTATCAAATTCATAATATCCATTAACGGTGTATATCACTGAGAATAAGTATCCAATGAAAACAAAAGATCAGGAAAGAGCAATATGGCAATGGTTGGGATCATCCCAAAAATAATGCAGTTAAAGAAAATTAAATTAAATGAGAGTTATTATCGCATTTACCCGAATAGATCCCAAAGTCGAAATTAAACCAACCTCTCCCTTTTTTTTGGTCATTTTCATAGGAAAAAAATATTCTCAAATTTAAACCGATCTCTATTTTTTTAATGTTCTGAAGATTATTTAAATCTACATGATTTTTTTTCAATGAATACTGTAATCTTTCGGCATATAATGCGCATCTAGTCTTTTGAGGAGTTTCGGAAAAAATTCCCGCATATAATGCGCATCCAGGTTATTGTAAATAAATAAGTGCCTATCGGATTAGAGCTTTGCATACCATACAGGTATTGCATTTTGTATGAGGACTCATGATAATATTTATTCAATTTTAAATTAGAGAATACCTATTTTTTAAGACTAAAGAAATTTTCATGTAAATCTGGAAATTTGCACATCAAAATCGGATTTTTTTTTTTTTTTTTTATCTTGTATAAAAGGTGCATTATATACTGAAAATTACGGTAAGCATGGCTACGCCACTGTATATAGAGTAAATGTAATCAAGATATATTACAACACAGGATTTATTTACAAAACTAAATACCAGAAATTAAAAAAATTAATTTAAAAAAATGTAACTTCGTTATTCATTTTCTTCATAACTCGAAGACTTTTCCTCATCTTCTTCCTCCCAAAAAAGTCCATTTTAGAAACTGCAACATTTTTTGAATCTTTTAACTAGAGATTAAAAATGATGGGTTTTTAATCTGTGCCTTTAACAATAAATTCAATGGAAATAACACAATCTTGATCCATTCACCTAAATGTGCAATGTTTTTTAATTTTTTCCTGTTGTCAAGGAGTCCCTATCATCCAACAACTAGTTGTCTATACAGTCAAACCTCGCTATAACGATATCCTCGGGACCGGAAGAAAATATCCTTGGCTCTAAGGATGTTATTTTGATGTTGCTTTAAGAAACGCTTCGACACAAGCAATTTTCGAAGATTCAAGAAACTGAATTTAAGACGATTTAAAACTCCAGCACCACCTATATTAATAGGGACCCAGTCAAAGGAACAGTCAAGAAATAAAATTTCATTGTTTATTTAGATCTAATTACCGTAATTTTCGGGAGTAACGCCGCGGCGGCTGATACGCCGCACACGCCAAAATTTAACGAAAATGTTAAATCTCCGGTAGTAGCGCCGCGGCGGCCGATACGCCGCACCCCCCCCCCTCCCATCACACACTGTCCGTTATGTATAACCGCGTTTTATAAGAAATTCAATAAAGAAACCAAAATTCAATATTTATAAGATATATTTTATTAGTCAAATCCTTCAAAATCCGAAGTTTCCGAATCGGAATGAAATAAAGATAAAAATTCTTCCTGCAGAGGTGGGTCATTTTCTTTTTCGTCTTCCTCTACTACCACAGATGCGGGAATCTCTTCGTATGGCAGGCCAGCTGCCTTGAATCCTGCAACGATGCAGTCTGGTCGAACATCTGCCCAGGCTTTAAGAATCCATGAGCACACTGTGCTACATGATGCTCGTTTCATGTGCCCGGCCTTTGTGTACTCATGGATGCCCTAAGAGACCCCTTATACACTACTGTTTATAAAAATCGCAACACCCTGATGGAGTAGCCCAATCTGCATTAAATTTGGAGCATTTGCATATCATGGGTCAGAAAAGAAACCATTAGATTTTCAGGTCAATACAATGCGTTTTATTGTCACATTAGTATCGGGTGAAACCACCGTGGGATGCAATTACAGCCTCTAAACGTCGTGGCATTGAGCCAACAAGCTCTGAATAAGGGCCTGGGGAATGTCCTGCCATGCTCTGTCTACACGGGTATACAGTTCATCCACAGTTGCTGCTGCAGGAGTCTGACGAGCCATGGTTTTGAGTCAAAGGAATCCGCAACAATGGTACTCGTGCCATCAATCCTCTGGAAATCAAACGGCGTCGTACAGTGCTAGCAGACATTGTCCTGCCTACTGTAGCACCCCACTGTTGTGCTAACACTGTGGAAGTGGCTGTACGATCTGCTACACACATGCGATAGAGGTGTCTGTCATCTCGCGGTGTCGTCGTGCTGGGTCTTCCTGAGCCTGGTCTTCGGTGTGCCCTGTTCTCTTCGCTCCACTGCCTCCATGCACGCATAATTGTCATTGCATTACGTCCTACACGAGCAGCAATGTCACGATACGACCATCCCGTTTCACGCAGACCAATTATGCGTCCTCTTTCAAAGTCTGTCAGCTGTTGATATGGTACCCTTCGTCGTCGTCGAGGTATGGTGTTCTTTCAAGCAATTACTCTGAAAATCTAATCATTTATACTCTGACCCATTGTATGCAAATATTGCAAATTGCATATGGATTAGACCATTCCATCAGGGTGTTGCGATTTTTATAAACAGTAGTATATATCGCAACAGGTGTCATACAAGCGGGCGTCGATTATTCTGATTGGTTGACCTCTAACGAGCGTCGATTATTTTGATTGGTTGACCTCTAGCGGGCGTCAATTATTCTGATTGGTTGCCCTCTATTGACAAACGCGAAAATTAGACCAGTTGATCATTAGCCAAGTGGCCTTTCTGGGCAAAAAGCCACACTAAAAGCGTGAATTATTTGAAATAATTTATTTCCTGTTGATAACTGATTACACTGCGTGATTTGCAAACATTTGAAAACATCGATGTTCCCAAAACAACCCGATGAAAAACATCGATACTATTATTTCGTCGATAATAAGAGTGCTTTATTATCCCCCGCTGTCGATGAATTTTTAATCATGTGTAGAATCTATCTATCTTTTTTTTTTTTTTGTAAAATCTCCGGCAGTAGCGCCGCGGTGGCTGATACGCTGCACAAGCCGAATTTTTAACTTTTAATAACAGTAAAAGTTACTCCCGAAAATTACGGTAATTATATTTCGTGTCAACACACATTATTTTGACCAGTGGATATAGACCTAACACATCGACATTTCCTACCCAGGAATCAAAGTTACAATACAAAGAAACAAACATTTTGCTGTCCACTTCTATAGTTTCACCTCCTAAGCTATCGTAAAATACTTTATTATAGCATTTGATACAAAACTACAAAAAATAATGCTTTTCCGCCAAGTGGAACTGTTATGAAAGTAAGACCGTTCGCTAAAAAAAAATAAAAATGGTGCCATATTTTTCTTTTCCTTGCATGCGAAATTAACCCGATATCACTTTTGTGTATCATTTTTCTGGATAAAAACCTCGGGATGTATTCGGGTAAATACGGTAATTCCAGGTCAAAATCAATATTATTCCTAAATTAATACATTATTACATGCTACTGAATAAACTCTTCAACGATGAAATACTCCTATCAATATGAAAAAAAAAATGTACATGTATGTTACTGTAAATCCTCTACTATAATGTTCCCCTTTGTATAATGCAATTCCACTTTTTGGGCCCAAAAAACCAGCAAAAATGCGATCCCTATTTTTGTCTCGTTGCGAGAAATAAAATATACAAAAATATAAAGAAAAAATTCTTTATTTTTTACATTTTTCACCTTTGGCGACAAGAAATTCTAAAAATGGAATTAATGTATTGTAGAATGCAACTGCCCCCCCCATCCGTCCATCTGTCAGTCGTTGCAGGGCTAATATTATCCTCTTGTATAATACGATTCCACAAATTTAGGGGCTCTTATAAGCCAAAATTATTCGAATTGTGGTAGAGGATTTACAGTCAGTGGTGTAGCCAGGATTTTACAATGCAGGTTTCTAACATGATTTCGGCACCCCCCCCTCTGTAACTTTAGTTCATGATTTTAAAAACAAGGCTAATGGTTAAAATAGGACCAAATCACTTAGAGAGTTTCTTTTTATTTTGGCATAAAAGACTATTCTAACATTATTATTATTATTCTTTTCACTTAGACTATTCTTTTGTTAACCAATTTTATGTTTAAATTTTCATTTTACATACACTGCCTGACCAAATAAAAAAGTCGCACGTAGAAATATTTTGTAGGGCCACCTTTCCCACGAATGACAGTATGCATTCGTCTTAGCATTGATTGTACCAACTCCTGGAAGGTCTCGACACTTATTTTTGGCCACAATAACATAGATTTCCCACCAAGATCATCCAGTGATGAAGAAAGAGTGGGTTCACTTCTCAATGACCTCTCTAGGACATCCCACGGATTCTCAATGGGATTGAGATCAGGACTTTGTGGAGGCCAGTTCATGTGCGTGAATGCTCTTGGAACCAGTTGTTGACAATATTTGTGTCTCAAGTGAAGTATCATTGTGAATGTGCAAGAACGCTAAACCATTTAAACTATTATTTGTCAAAGTTGATCTTACAATGAGTTTTGACTCCACGTAATGTGCTAAAAACCCGTTCAGCTTCACAGCGGGTTATGGAAAGCACAATAAGAAGCCTGAAAAATAACTGTTTTAACTGTCTACCCATGATACTTGGCTACTTATTAGCAAGCTCCAAGTCCTGCCTGGTCATCTAAGCATTTTTAAGATCATCTTTCGCCATTGCAGAATGTCAGTCCTTTCAGTTTCTTCTCTGTCCTTTCAGAAGAGAATGCACCCCTGTTTCAAGAAGGGAAGAACAAGAACATCAAGTGGTCAATTAATGAATTTTTCATTTTGCCGTTAGGACTCTCCAATAACACACAGTTTAGGTCATATAGCATCCGTGCACAGTGAACCGTTGAACAATAAACAAACAAATGTGCACACTACCTGTTTACATACACCTAGAAAGTTATTTTTGATCTTTACTTTTTCATATTTTGGCGCCCCTCTTAACAAAGTGGGGGGGGGGGGGGGGATTCTGGGCAACCAGGAAACCCCCTAAATACACCACTGACAGTAACTAGGATACAGAACTTAATATCAATTTAAAGATTTAATAACTATTATAGTAAATTAATCTTTATATTAAAAAATCTCTTAATATAATTGTAAAATAAAATAATAATACAATAAATTCAAATAAAATTTTAAAAAATAAATAAGATTTACACCCTCTGACTGAGTGCTTAAATCACCCAATCTTGTACCTTCAGATTTCCACACCTTTGGCTTACTGAAAGATGCACTGAGTGAATGTGGAGGGTGGTTTAAGCACTCAAAAATAGGTTCTTGATGATAGACAATCTGACACCAGCAATTTGTGGTCTTGTTTTGTCTTGGAGCAAAAGCACTGCTTCACTCAACAAACATCTGCGATACTTTGCTGCTTCAACTTGGAGAACTCCTGCAAGGATCCTACCATCTTGTGGTACTATTTCCCAGCATTCTATGTGTGAGTTGGGCTTACCAGCCCCAGCTATGAATAGCTTAAGCATACCTCCACAAACAAACACGTAACTATCACGGTCGTATTTTAGATTGTTTTATAGTATACTTTTCCGGTTATTTATTGAATGATCCTTGTAGTACACATTGAAATTGAAAGAAAATCTCAATAACAGCACAAGAGTGAATACTTTTAGAGCTGCCCAGGTGCCTGTTCCTTACTTTTTGGTCCATTTTAAATATTTTGTTATAACATTTACTCCTTATTTAACAATAATAATTCTTAATTAACAACTTTAATTAACATTAATAACTTACCTAAAACAGCATCTCCTAAAAATTCCAAGCGCTGGTAGCAATCGGTAACCATGTTAAGCACATAAGATGGATGGGTAAAAGCTTGTAATAAAAAAGATTTATCCTTGAAGATATAGCGAATCTTATATTCAAATCGATCCAAGTCTGCCATTAATTTTGCAGAAGGAGTACGATGCTTGTTACATGCTGTACTTGGTATTTTGAACGGTTCCAGATTTTCATCTAAAGATTGTGGGAGAATTCTGATACCTAACCAGGTCATAAAGCAAAGAGCAGCATCGGGCCCAACGTACAATAAATGGGCACCAATTAAAGCTTCGATGCTGTCAGCCACGGTCTTGTCGCTTATCAGTTGCCTGGTCATGTTGTTGTACACGTGTGGATCGAGTTCTAGTAAATCGTCATCATCACACGATTTATTTTCCTTCACAAGAGTCTGAATTTCTTCTACTGACATTGAGGTCAAATTGTATTTCCACACGTATTTCCATAAATGGAATGGAATTTGCGAATTCATGAGACACTTTTCTTTTTCCACATCGACAACATAACCTGGTGGCAGCCAATTAAAATTTGGAGAAAACACGTGCGTGTGGAGCATTCTGCTTATGCCTCTGACTTTGCCAAGATGATATAAATGGGAATTCGAGACCAGTTTCGAGCGTCCCAAAGTCAGTCTTCCTTCATCAACTAATGGAAAATTTAAAAACATGTAAATTGATGTAGCATATTTTAAAAAAGAATCTCCCAGAGTTTCTAATCTTTCTAAATCCATCGCGTCATTAGCAGATTTTGAAATCATTGCTTTTAAAACTATGCTTGGCGGAGGAATACAACCTCCATTTTCTTGTAGATCACCTTCGTTATCAAATTCTTTATGGAACATTTCTTTCCAAGTGTTTTCTCTACCATTCTCAAATGTTTCCCTTCTACATTCAAGCTCACTGTTTGACCACACTGCATGAGGATACATTATTTTAAAGTCCACGTCGATGGTTTTCAGGACGTTGGAACCAAGCTCTTCTGATAGTAAAAGGGAATTCATACGATAGATAATGGATGGAATGCATTGAGCTTGAAGGAAAAATGTGGCTGGAATCGGATGCACTGCACACAGCTCAGGCACAAAATAAACAAAATAGTCATCATCGCTTTTTAGTTTCTTACGTGGTGATTTTTTGGGTAACATGTTAGTACAAAGTTGTATTAATTTCACTTGTAACAAAGATTGCTGGGTATTTTGAATCTGCAATTGGTACTTATTATCGTAATAATCATAAAATGTTTTGTAAGTGCCTCGAGGAAATGCAGATAAAGGTGTTTTATCTCCACATACCTGTTCGACTAAATAGAAGCATTTTTTTGAATGATATAATGCTGTAACTATTGCGTCTCTATAATTGTTAACATTAAAAACAAAATGCTTTCTTTCTTCATTTGACAATAGTTCAGTTTGAGTATCAGTGCAAAATACCTTCTGCAATAAGTCCCAGTCAATCATTATACACGGCTCAAAATCATTTCCAACTGAAAAAAAAAAAAAAAATGCAAAATATTTAGCAAAGTATGTTTAATGTTTAACTTTTTTAAAATACAGAGTGTCCATAAAAGGTCTGGCACATTTTATCTGCATATTACCAAAAAACTAATAAAGATAAACAGAAACAGATTTCAATACATGAAACTGTAACTGAAAAAGTTTTATTGTGTTTCACAATTTCGCCGCCAGAGTGCAGAAATGATTCGCCACCAGAGTGCGCATTCGGGTTATTAGAACAAAAGATGGCTACTCCACAAGAGAGAGCACGGACGGTATATTGGTTTATCGAAATTGAGTTAATTGGTAAATTATCTTCAAAATCAGTGACAGACACAGAGAAATTTTCGAAGACAATTTAATAAGGATCTACCAAGTCAAAACCACATTTTGGATTGGGTGAAGAGGTTTTTGGGAACAGGCAGTGTGCTATCCAAAAAAAAGTTCAGGCCACCCAAGCATAAATTGAACCTAACTGCTACTTCAAATCTGTTTACAGGAATGAAATTGTCAGAAAATGCTCATGTTATTTGATATTTCACACGACCCCCTTTTGATTTAAAAAAATTGACTTAGATTCATGATAACAGATTTCAAGATGGTGGCCATGTTCGGTACAATCGTAAAAGATTTCCCAATACGTTACTGGAATATTCAGATTTCCCAATTCCTGCAAGATTTTCGAAAAACCAGGTGTACTGCGACTTTTGACTCGCCCTGTATATTGATGACATGTACCTCTTTTTCCCATAATGTTTGCTTTACAAAAGACTCCAACAATGGACCTTACTAGTTCTATATCTTCCATTTTGGTTATTATACACTTACCATATTAACATTTTAATCACAAAAACATGTAAAATGAGGTCTTGTATAACGAGGGATACCAATATATGTATTCTGTATATTTTGTAGCTGTTTAGCTCATGATGAGAGTGCAATACTGAAATGTATTGGAATAAAAGGTAGTAACTATATCACTTATAAACTGAGTGGACAAAATTCATGGGAAGAGTTTCCCATTTGAAGATGTGCCATGTATGTCTCCCAAATGTTGCAGCCAAATGCAGCATATGGAGCTAGTGTAGACATGATATCTGAGCAGTCATTACAAACGGATATGCAATGAATATGGCAGCAAGTTGCGAGTTAACCGAATTTGAATGTGGGATGATAATCAGTGCAAGACATAGCACAATGGATCACAGCATTTCAGAGATTACACAAGTATTCGGGTTTCCAAGATAGACAGTGTCTAGGGTGGATCTTCATTATCGCAGAGACAATCTTTCCACATGCATAAACCGCTGCACAGGATGACCACAAGTGTTTGATGAACAGATATCACGTCACCTCAGCAGAGCCATACAGGATGATTGACGGGCTACTGTGAATCAGATTGATGCCGATTTGAATGTGGGACATCAAGAACCCATTTCTAACAGAAATGAAATGGAGACAAATGCATCATATAAGCTTCAGCAGCCAACAACCAACTCGTGTCCCTTTGCTAACATCTCGACACAGCTCAACGAATGGCATGGGACCGTGAACATCATCACTGGATCATGAAACAGTGGCAGCATGTTGCATGGTCAGATAAATCCCGGTTTTAGTTCTATCTTGCATATCATCAGGTTGTGTCAGGCAAGAGTGTGGCTCAGTTATGGGCTGTGTTTAGTAATGCGTGGTTCAATGTTTTTCCAGAATGATTCCAACACCTCGTAGAGCCCGTGCCTCAAAGTATTACTGCAGTTTTGAGGGTTCACGGAGAAGCGACTCGCTATTAACTCCACATCCAGAACCTTCCAATGATTTTTGGCCACTCAGTTTAGAGTTCAGTGTTTTTTTTCTCTGTATCAATATATTTATTCTACAGGGCTAGACAGTATGGATATTATCAAAAGGAATTAAAGTTTCTAATTTCTAAGTGCCTACCATTTTTTAAAGGTGCAATGAAATAACACATTCCTGATGCAGCTACGTTATACTGCACAATTCCACAATCAAACTGGTAAACTTCATTGGTCAAGTATTCTTGAAATAATTTCAGAAGCAAATGTTGTTCATATTGCAATGTAATCATGTTTTCTAATTTCACTTCAACCCAAACCTTGTATTTTGATGCATACAATGGAAAAGGCTCTATCTGTTAGTAAAAAAGAAAAAAATTAATAAATAAAACCTATATTTAGTATGCTTACTAAACAGGATCTGAGAGAGAGAGAAAAAAAAATACCCTGCAGAATACAGTGATAAATGAATTAATCTACATGACTTACAACAATAAATACAATTCCATACAGTCCACCAAAAGAAAAGCTGGCATGTCCATTTAAATTTCAACTTTCCAAATATTAGATTTTGTTGGAATAAAAATTACTTGCAAGACTAATTACCATTAAGAACTTCTAAGTGAAGAACATAATATTATTAGCAAAAGTACATGAGGTGGACAGCAAAACTGAAACCCTGGCAATTACAGCACCTGCGACAGAAAATGGTTTAACTTGAATGCAGATTATCAGTTTACTAAAAAATTGTATTCTGGTGACAACTTCAATGTGCAGAGGTTGAAGTGGCATAGTTGTTACACTTCTCACATCGAAATAGTGGTATCCAAATGTACTATGATGGGAGACATTACAAAGTTTAAAAGAGGGCAAACTGTTGGAGCTAGTCTTGCCAGTGCGACAGTGACATGTCGAGAGTTATAGTAACACGGATCATGTCGGCATACCAGCAAGAGGGACGAACAACATCCAAAAGGAGTAATTGTGAAGGCAAGAGGAAACTATCTGAAAGAGATGTTTGCATATAAACGAGGATTGTATCCAAAAAAATGTAAAACCACAGTTGCTACAGCGATCGCAGAATTAAATACACATGTCAGTTCACCTGTTTATCGTGAGCTTCACAGGGTCAATATTCATGGACATAGTGCTATATGCAAGCCCTTGGTGAATTGCACAAAAATGCCAAACATCGAATTGAATGGTGCCAGCAGCACATATCCTGGACTATGGACGACTTGAAACATACACAAGGTCCCACATAACCTTTTGCTAGGGGTCTGCAGAGAAAACGAGAATGAACAAAAAAGTTTCGGTTGATAATTAAAAATCTGCTTTGTTTTGGTTATGTTGACATCAATAATTTGTATGTCCGCCATTTGCTTCACGAACAGCACGCACTCAATCTGGGTGTTAGCCCACTAGATTCTCAAAAAGCCGCGTCATACTCCATATCCTCAAGCACTGTTGTCAAATTCCCCATGAGTAGATCTCAGGAATACCGGTCATGAATTCCGCATGGCAGCTGTCGTAACCTTTCTTCCAATTTGTGTAACCCACCTTGCGATTAATGAACACCACATCCGCTTCCATAGCCTTGTGATATGCATTTGCTCGAATCTGATCCACAAAACGCTGCTCTTCGCTGTCATTTATCAGCTCCACCATGTTTATTTGTTATCAACAGATGCACACCAAACTGCAATTTGTGGATTGATACAAAATAGGGGACATGCAGCTACAGTTTGGGCCATACACCCCTATCAAAAGGTTATGTGGGACCCAGTAGTGTTTTCTGACGAGTCCACCGTCACTGTTTTTCCCACATCTGGACGAGTCCACCTTCACTGTTTTTCCCACATCCGGACAAGTCCACCTTCACTGTATGTGTAGAGGCACCCATCACAGGTCTACCAGCCGGACTATTTAATGCCCACAGTGAAGCATGGAGGTGGATCTGTGATGGTTTGGGGTGCAATTTCCTGCCATTCTCTACTGATTGTTCTTGAAGGACACTTTACTGCCAACGACTATCGGCATTCAGAAGGTATTTTGAAATGCATAAGTTCCAATAAAATGCTACCATTTTGCTATCCCAAGACCAGTTCTTTATATTTCCCTATTTTTCTTATATCGGGATGAAATGCTGGAACATTATTCCCATTTTAGAGAACTATAATTCTTCTTCATATTACTTAAAAACTTCTTTAAAGTCTGGTTACCACATGTGTAAAAACAGCGGCAGAAACTACAAAGCAGAAAAATTTTTTGACGTCACTTCTTGCCCGACTGAAAATTCCTGGATTTTTTTCGAGTTGGTTGGCCTACAAAGATAAGAATGTTTTCTGCAGAAAGACAAAAGCAGGAAGTAGCATCAAAAAATTTTTCTGCTTTGTGGTTCTGCTGCTGTTTTTACGCTGTGAGAACCACGCTTAACTGTTTGGGTTTTGTCCAAACAGATAATTTTTAAGACTATTACTTATGTTGTGTCTGAAAAGTTTGCCTTTGGCAATTCTGATGGGATCAATAAAAATATTATTATAAACATTTTTAAATATGTAATACACGCAAAAGTCCTTTCATGAAACAACGCATATGCAACAATTGAAATGCAGTGGTCTTCATTCACTAAACATTGGAGGTATCCCACAAAATATCATTGCTTAGTTAAAAAAAATAAATAAATAAAAGAAATAATATAAAAAATAGGGAATTTCACAAAAGAAGTAATTTTTTTTAATAATCTTACTATAATAATAATAATAATAATTTAACAAGTGTAAGGGAGAGAATAGAGACTTTTTCTTACCAGAGGTAAGGACTTTGTAGTTATAAGTCCAATATATTGGTTTTCAATGTCTGGATAATAAGCTATTGGCAAGTCAATCCCACAACTGGGAATAATATTAAGTTGCAGTCTATACATGTAATGTTGCATTTCAGGTGCGGGTGGATGCCCAGTGAACGCTTCAGCAGTCTATCAGAAAAAAAAAAGGAGGGGAAAAACATTGTACATTTCTATGCAAAGAGAAATGAAAATTCTAAAGAAATTTTTCAAACAATTCACAATTGTAATTATGATTTGTAGATTTGTATAAATCCAAGGTGAACATAAATGACTGAAGTTGTTTCATGATTTTATTGCATAGGTATTATTTAACATATCGCCACAACACTTTACAAGTACATAGAATAGATTAATACACGAAGTTTATTTGTCATGTTACAGGTACTCACTATGTGCCCCTCTTTATTGACCCTACAGATATAAAATCTGTAATCGAGTTCATCCCATACTTAATGAAGTTTGTCCCTGTCAATTTGAACAAAAGATCGGTGATATAAGCTCACAGTTCTGGCAGTCAGCCAATAATGGCAGCACAAACACCGACAGCTGTATTCACCAACTGAAGATTAAAACTAGCATCACACCATCTATGATTCAGGATTATTACGTCGTTCAGAATTACTTTTCGCATCCACCAACCACAGATTTGAGTGATTCTCGAATTAATTCATGATTCACTGTAAGACTCAGGATGATGGATGTGCATATTTTGAGGTGCAAGATGAAAGGCAAAATTCTTTTCGCTTTCGAATTTCAAATACCTGCTTATGTAACGGTAATAACCTTAATGGGGAGATAACAAAATATACATCGTCCCTAACTGCCATCAGAGTTATTCCACACTCACTATATAAAACCTGTAATAAGTCACAAACTGTGTTATAGCCTACAAGGATAAAGAAAAGCCTGTCCAATAGCTCGCTGTTCTACTCATGGAATGAGTCCAAGTTTTAAAATTGTAGTTCCTTCTTTTGTCACCTGGTAGTACAGGCGTAGCTAGGGGGGAGCAAGGGGAGACATCTGTCCCCAGTCCCAACCTTGTTACCCTTGCTAGGGGAGGGGCACCGCAAGGACAAAATTGCTGGAGATGGGGGGGGACACCATTTATACATCATGCCCCCAGTCGCCACTTATACTCGCTATGTCTGCCTGCTAGTGCTGACAGTGGATAGTGTTTATCTGTTAACTTTGCTGTGGATTCTTATTCTTGGCTGACCACTCATATGCCCTACTCAATATTTTTTAACTGAATTCGACTTGAAAGCTAAATTTCCATCTGTATGTGTGTCCCAAATTGATGTATACACTCTTTGAAACGTTATAACTCGGCACTGAAATGAGATAGAAATATAAGGTTTGTTGTATTTTCTTCCTTAAACTTCCTTAAGCCCACACATGTTCAAAATGTCCACCTTCTGCCACAGTAACTCTCAACACTGACGTCGAACAGAGCAACATACCAACTGGATTGTAGTTAATTGAATATCATTGATGGAATTTTCAATCTGATCTTTTCTTCCGTCAATGTTTGTAGGTTTGTGGCATACACCGTGTTCTTTAAAGTTCCCCAAAGGTAGAAGTCGAGAGGGGTTAAATCAGGAGATCGAGGCGGGAACTCCGTAGCACTCCCTCTTCGTCCTATCCATATGTGATTGAATGTGTCATCGAGGAAAGTTCTCACATCGACATGAAAGTGAGGTGGAGCCCCGTCTTGTTGGAAGTAAACCTCATTTCCATTCTCAAAGAGATCATTAAGACATGGAATCATGAGTTCCAACATTTGCAGGCAAGTCTCACCGCCATTTTGGTTTAAAAGAATGAACAACAATGAACATGTTGCTATGCTTTTCCAGTGCCGTCTGGATCATACACAACAAACCTGATATTTCTATCGCATTTTGTTGCTGAGCTATAACATTTCAAAAAGTGTACACATAAATTTGGGACACTCTGCATGTATGTATGTGATCAATTTTGTGCAGCTAACTCCTCTGAGACAGCAAATTGCAGAATCAAATAAAATTACAGTCATACACTGATAGAGGGTTCCTTAACTTATTTTTATGACAGTTAATTATTCCTTTTTAGAGATTTTAATTTTTTTCTAAAAAAAAAAATGAAGAAATGGCTATATAGCATTCATACTAACGAACACTTGTATGAATTAATTTGACATGTATAGACAAATGATTTACGAAAATGAATTGCTTGGCTCTGTAAACAGTTTTTGAGTTATAAATATTTATTATGATCCCACCCCATTTGAAAGCCCCTGACCCCCAAAAAATATTTTTATTTTCTTTTTTTTTTTTTCTTTTCATGAAAATGTGGGAGACCTGCCTGAATGTACCATTTCAATTTATTTACTATCATCATACACAGTTTTGAAAAAGATGCTTTGTCACATTTTCATATTGAATAACGGTGTTTCTCAACTGCTGGTTCACAGAAAAATTTTACTGGTCCGTGATAAAAAATTTGAGTTAATATAAAAAAATAAATTTCAAAATAAATTTTCAATAAAAATAAATCTGTTTTAGCGCATCTCTGATCTCATGCACATACAATTTAATTCTAATTTTTTTTTGTTATTTAATTTCATATTTACCAGTCTGTAGCAAAAAAGGTTAAGAAACACGTTACTTTTTATAATGGATTTATTTTAACAGTTTGCGAGATAATGGTTTACTTTTAGGAGTGAAATTTTTGTGATTATCTCGGATATAATCGTCTGCTGGTCCCCAGGGGCTCTCTGCATTTGGACCACATCCAACTAGTGAAACAAAATTTTATAAGTATCAAAAACACATCAGTATCATTTTAGGACTTAATGATAATTTATAGAAAATACCTCTCATAAATTCTGCCATTTGAGTATATTTCGTTAAAGTTTTAAATTACAATAAAGGCCGTACACAAGGGAGGGATCTGAGGAGGTTGCACCCCTCCCCAAATACGAGGGTGTTCCAAAAGTAAGTTTCGTCCTTTTTTTTTTTTTTTTCCCTATGGAAACTTTATAGCCAAAAAAAATACACTATGGCATCATGAACTATACACCTTGAACTATCTTTCGAACTGACATGGAGACATTTGTCGTAGCGTGCAATCAGTTTGAAGAAAGAATAGCAGCAGGCAGGCGTGCCTGAGGCTATCTGATCTCGTGTGAGCTTTGCTGCATGTGGTTTTGTGTTGTCGTCCAAGAGCACAACACCTTCACTCAAGAGCCTTAGTCTCTTTCATCAAATGGCAGACCCGAGTTTGGTGAGGGTGTCATAGTAGCTTGCCGCATTGATGGTCCTTGATGGAGGAAATCGATGAGAATCGCAACTTTTCGCGTCCCAAAACATTGTTGTCATAATCTTTCGTGCGGAGGGTGACACTTTGAATTTTTTCCTCACTAGTGAACTGGGATGCAACCACGTTGCCAGTACACATTTGTCTGTCATCGTGATTTGTACTCGAATAACCTCGGGCATGCCTGTCTGCTGCTACTCTTCTTCAAACTGACTGCACGCTATGACAAATGTCCCAATGTCGGTGGCGACTATGTCGAAAAATAGTGCAAGGTGTATAGTTAATGATGCCATGCTGTACTTTTGGCAATAAAGTTTCCGTGTGAAAAAAATGACAAAACTTACTTTCGGAACAACCCTAGTAAAATCCTTCCCCTTGATATGTTATAAATATTATAAAATATTTTGAGAATTAACAGAATAAAAGTTATGAAAATGCTTCTCTTATCTTGCCTATTAATTGGTTTTAACCAGTACAATCGACTCATGAAACTAACGCCTACAGTTTTCTTTGCCAAATCAGCTGTACAAAAAGGTACACAACAGAGTATCATGTTGTTAAATGTTAAATTTGATCACAAAAAAAGTAAAAATTCCTTTCTTGTAATAAAGAAGTGCTTTCGCAAAAGTGAGATATTGAGCATGTACAGATATTTTGCAGCGCCGCCTCTAATTAAAAAGAACGAACTAGGTGCTTGATTTTGGATCAACGTTTGGATCACTATTGGACAGGCTTTCCATTTTCCTTGTTCACATTGCAATCTTTAAGGAAATGCCTAACCAACCTAACATAAGATAAGATAACCTAACCTAACCTAATCTCCCTTCACTTGACCTGCTTGGACTTGATCCTATTTTGGAACTACCTGTGGGACTTGGCTTTCAAGTTTGATCTTTCCAACATCATAACAGTAATTAAAATAGTAATTAAACAAGGAAAGAGAAAAAAAAATCCGTTGTCATTCCAATCATTACAGGGACCTTTGGTGCACACAGAAAGACCCCCCCCTCCCACAATTCAAACTGCTGCAATTAAATATCACTTAGATTCTTAAAGGTTACTCAGTAGTCCACAGACTCTTGGCAAGAACTTGAACTCCTAATTACAGGTCAATGACTATGACATTTATTAAAGATTACTCCTCTCCTCAACATAATGATGAATATTAATAACAATAACACATTGGTTATAAATTTCATTATAAATTTTGCCTTGGGAACATTTTACCTTTTTGTTTTTTCATTTTTATGCTATTTACTACTGTACCTGTTTCTCATAAATTTGTCTGCGTTTTCTATTTCCAGGTTTAGGAGAATCTTTTGGAACTTGGTCTTCTTCAATATCCGTCAGTTGATTTAAGAATGCTGAAAGATCTCTCATAACAGGTAACAGCTCATCATTCAACTCTCCTAAACAAATACAATAGCAAAACAAAATGTAGTAATGAAAAGTTCTGATCTATGTTTTACATCTAATCATTTTCTAAAATGTAAAATCCATATTTTATTCATCTAAAAGGGTATATGTGTAGTTACGTGTGTTTGGGGGGAGGGGGGTTTAGGTTAGGTTTGGTTCATAGTTCTATGTAAGATGATCATGTCTCCTTTCAGTGATAGGCTTGGGTGATGTTGTACTTAAGCTAGCCTAAACAAGAGTGCAAACAAACTTGGTCTATCATAAGCCCATCTTGAAAATTACAGTTGAAACTCATCGGTACAGAACTGCTTGATATAGAATCCTGCTTTACTCCCTTGGTCCTGATCCCCTTGAAAGCTATTTCTATGTAAAATCTAACCGCTTAATATATAATGCTTTTTCTCTCAAATCCTAGGTAACATATTTTTTGCCTCTAAAATTATGAAATTCATTCAAAAAAGTGAATTATTTGAGATGTTTATTGAAAAAATAAACTGTGGAAAAATCTTTTTCATTAGTCATGTGGTTCTCTAAGTATGTGGCATGCAATAATTCCATTAATTCGTAGCGTGTGTGATTTGATGATGACGAATTCTTATAGATTTTGTTCCTCAATGAATTTTGTGCAATTTTGTGTGCAATATTCACGACTCTATTTACCGCTAGCATTTAGAAGCTTGTTTTATTAGATTCATTTTATTATCATGGCTACATTGTAAAAGAAGAAACTTAATGATCTCACGCTGGACCAGAAATTACACATTCTGGATACTTTAAGTAAGTTGATACCAGAGTTTCTCCCCCAAAATAAATAAATGCATAAATTATTTAACATACAATAGTCTCAAACTTATTTCATAAAACAACACTACTGGGATTTTCAGTGACTCGTACTTCAATCCCAGAGAGCATATATCCTCATTAATATACAAATTTTTTCTCAATCCCTTAAAATATACATTAATGAGGTTTGACTGTCATTTTAAAATGCTTTTAATGATTTAAAGTTTAATAAATATTCACTAAAAGCATTTTTAAAAATGCTTTAAATTTAATCAGTTGAGAACATGTGGTAATGCATTACTATGATGATATTAATTAAAAGCATCGTTACTATATTCACAAAGTCGGTTGTTCAGTCGCTGTTTTTTTTTTTGTTTTTTTTTTTTTTTTTTTTTTTTTTTTTTTTAGTAACGTATGGTTCATCAAAAAGTAATTAAAATTTTTAATGGCTACATTTTTTTTTTTTTATTCGATAAAATGGGCAAAATGGCGGTTAAAATTAATCATTTTGGCAGGCTTCAAGGTGCTTTAGAAGGGGTTTTGGCTCATAAATGCATTTAGAAGGGGTTTCGACTATTTTTGGTTAAGGGAATAAATTTTAAGAGATGTTTATGATCTGCACATGTTATGATCCCTCCTCTAAAAAAGTTCATGCTATTATGATTATTTTAAGCTTTGAAAATAAATTTAGAGTGCACGATATGGAAAATTATGATAAAGATTAAAACAAGAAAAAGGAAAGAAAACAGAAACACATATTTACCTGACGTATGAAGTTTTTCACAAGTTTTTAGAGCAACTGATTGCAAGGATAATTTTTTTGTTGGCATACTATCACCCTGAAATATTCCAAGATAGTTTAGAAACTAAATTCTCCAAAAAAATAAATAAGATTAGTAAATTCTATGTAAACAAAAAAAAAACTGTTGATATGAGGGGAAATCAAAAAGTAATTGATGAAATTTTTTTACAGCAAAACCGACAGGTATTTGCAAAAAAAACATTATTTACATTTTGAAAAGCATGTAATTCTCCACCACCACAGGAGATGGCAGAATATGGACACCATCACGTGTACATTCCTAAATGGTGGGTAAGCTGGAGAAATTCAAGACAGCAGAGATCTAGAATGTGGTCAGGTTTCTGTGGTGAAAGGGACAAAAGCCTTCTGAAATCCATCCCAAGTTGTGTACAAAGTACAGTGACACGTGCATGATACTGATAAATACAGGGTTTGTATAAAAAGTAGCAGGAACAATTTTTTCCCTGACTTGACTGTAGTTCGCAACACGCTCGCACCGAAGTTTTAGTGGACCCCTGTCGAGTGACTCAGTGCATGCTCAAAATGCAGCGAACGATTGAACAGCGGTACTCTATCAAATTTTGTGTTGGATTGGGGAAATCAGGTACGGAGACGTTGGACATGATTTGCCAAATGTTCAAGGATGAAAGCATGTTACAAACTGCAGTTTTTAAATGGCACAAGCTCTTCAAAGATGGCCAAGAGAGTGTGGAGGATGAGCCTTGCACTGGATGGCCGTCGATGTCAAGAACCGATGATAACGTGCAACGTGTGCGTGAAATGCCACCTGAAAAGAGAAGGGTCAACCAGGTGAGGCCAGCCATCGCTAGATATTGGAAATTACATCATGGCAATGCACCCAGCCACACTTGCCCCAAGGTGACTGACTACCTGATGCAAAACGGCATCTCTACGATTCCCCAACCCTCTTACAGTTCCGACTTGGCCCCAGCAGACTTTTTCCTATTCCCAAAAGTGAAATCCTCCCTCGAAGGACACCACCATAGGACTCTAATTGCCGTCAAAGAAGCTTGCATGCATACCGTTAAGGACCTTCCGGAATCCGCCTACCAGGGAGCCTTTGAGTTGTGGAAAAGCTGCTGGCAAAAGTGTGTCGATGCTCAAGGGATGTACTTTGAAGAATTTTAAGGTTTTTGTAGCAATATCTGAAATAAATCTATTTTCCGAAACTTTTCCCGATACTTTTATACAAGTTCACAAGAACAAATTCTTTACACTATGAGCTTACAGTCTAAAATTACTTCTTTTGTGGGACAGTGCATGTATCAAAAAAATTATACAAAGGTTACTGATCCAAAATTCAAA
>JAHWFO010028035.1:390068-417005 GCA_023313115.1 Rhysida immarginata | reverse complement strand
CCTATGGAAACTTTATAGCCAAAAAAAATACACTATGGCATCATGAACTATACACCTTGAACTATCTTTCGAACTGACATGGAGACATTTGTCGTAGCGTGCAATCAGTTTGAAGAAAGAATAGCAGCAGGCAGGCGTGCCTGAGGCTATCTGATCTCGTGTGAGCTTTGCTGCATGTGGTTTTGTGTTGTCGTCCAAGAGCACAACACCTTCACTCAAGAGCCTTAGTCTCTTTCATCAAATGGCAGACCCGAGTTTGGTGAGGGTGTCACAGTAGCTTGCCGCATTGATGGTCCTTGATGGAGGAAATCGATGAGAATCGCAACTTTTCGCGTCCCAAAACATTGTTGTCATAATCTTTCGTGCGGAGGGTGACACTTTGAATTTTTTCCTCACTAGTGAACTGGGATGCAACCACGTTGCCAGTACACATTTGTCTGTCATCGTGATTTGTACTCGAATAACCTCGGGCATGCCTGTCTGCTGCTACTCTTCTTCAAACTGACTGCACGCTATGACAAATGTCCCAATGTCGGTGGCGACTATGTCGAAAAATAGTGCAAGGTGTATAGTTAATGATGCCATGCTGTACTTTTGGCAATAAAGTTTCCGTGTGAAAAAAATGACAAAACTTACTTTCGGAACAACCCTAGTAAAATCCTTCCCCTTGATATGTTATAAATATTATAAAATATTTTGAGAATTAACAGAATAAAAGTTATGAAAATGCTTCTCTTATCTTGCCTATTAATTGGTTTTAACCAGTACAATCGACTCATGAAACTAACGCCTACAGTTTTCTTTGCCAAATCAGCTGTACAAAAAGGTACACAACAGAGTATCATGTTGTTAAATGTTAAATTTGATCACAAAAAAAGTAAAAATTCCTTTCTTGTAATAAAGAAGTGCTTTCGCAAAAGTGAGATATTGAGCATGTACAGATATTTTGCAGCGCCGCCTCTAATTAAAAAGAACGAACTAGGTGCTTGATTTTGGATCAACGTTTGGATCACTATTGGACAGGCTTTCCATTTTCCTTGTTCACATTGCAATCTTTAAGGAAATGCCTAACCAACCTAACATAAGATAACCTAACCTAACCTAACCTAATCTCCCTTCACTTGACCTGCTTGGACTTGATCCTATTTTGGAACTACCTGTGGGACTTGGCTTTCAAGTTTGATCTTTCCAACATTATAACAGTAATTAAACAAGGAAAGAGAAAAAAAAATCCGTTGTCATTCCAATCATTACAGGGACCTTTGGTGCACACAGAAAGACCCCCCTCCCACAATTCAAACTGCTGCAATTAAATATCACTTAGATTCTTAAAGGTTACTCAGTAGTCCACAGACTCTTGGCAAGAACTTGAACTCCTAATTACAGGTCAATGACTATGACATTTATTAAAGATTACTCCTCTCCTCAAAATAATGATGAATATTAATAACAATAACACATTGGTTATAAATTTCATTATAAATTTTGCCTTGGGAACATTTTACCTTTTTGTTTTTTCATTTTTATGCTATTTACTACTGTACCTGTTTCTCATAAATTTGTCTGCGTTTTCTATTTCCAGGTTTAGGAGAATCTTTTGGAACTTGGTCTTCTTCAATATCCGTCAGTTGATTTAAGAATGCTGAAAGATCTCTCATAACAGGTAACAGCTCATCATTCAACTCTCCTAAACAAATACAATAGCAAAACAAAATGTAGTAATGAAAAGTTCTGATCTATGTTTTACATCTAATCATTTTCTAAAATGTAAAATCCATATTTTATTCATCTAAAAGGGTATATGTGTAGTTACGTGTGTTTGGGGGGAGGGGGGTTTAGGTTAGGTTTGGTTCATAGTTCTATGTAAGATGATCATGTCTCCTTTCAGTGATAGGCTTGGGTGATGTTGTACTTAAGCTAGCCTAAACAAGAGTGCAAACAAACTTGGTCTATCATAAGCCCATCTTGAAAATTACAGTTGAAACTCATCGGTACAGAACTGCTTGATATAGAATCCTGCTTTACTCCCTTGGTCCTGATCCCCTTGAAAGCTATTTCTATGTAAAATCTAACCGCTTAATATATAATGCTTTTTCTCTCAAATCCTAGGTAACATATTTTTTGCCTCTAAAATTATGAAATTCATTCAAAAAAGTGAATTATTTGAGATGTTTATTGAAAAAATAAACTGTGGAAAAATCTTTTTCATTAGTCATGTGGTTCTCTAAGTATGTGGCATGCAATAATTCCATTAATTCGTAGCGTGTGTGATTTGATGATGACGAATTCTTATAGATTTTGTTCCTCAATGAATTTTGTGCAATTTTGTGTGCAATATTCACGACTCTATTTACCGCTAGCATTTAGAAGCTTGTTTTATTAGATTCATTTTATTATCATGGCTACATTGTAAAAGAAGAAACTTAATGATCTCACGCTGGACCAGAAATTACACATTCTGGATACTTTAAGTAAGTTGATACCAGAGTTTCTCCCCCAAAATAAATAAATGCATAAATTATTTAACATACAATAGTCTCAAACTTATTTCATAAAACAACACTACTGGGATTTTCAGTGACTCGTACTTCAATCCCAGAGAGCATATATCCTCATTAATATACAAATTTTTTCTCAATCCCTTAAAATATACATTAATGAGGTTTGACTGTCATTTTAAAATGCTTTTAATGATTTAAAGTTTAATAAATATTCACTAAAAGCATTTTTAAAAATGCTTTAAATTTAATCAGTTGAGAACATGTGGTAATGCATTACTATGATGATATTAATTAAAAGCATCGTTACTATATTCACAAAGTCGGTTGTTCAGTCGCTGTTTTTTTTTTTGTTTTTTTTTTTTTTTTTTTTATTTTTTTTTTTCAGATTCGGATAGAGCATCAAAAAGTAAGTAAAAGTTTTAATGGCTACACAGGTACTATTTATTCGATAAAATGGGCAAAATGGCGGTTAAAATTAATCATTTTGGCAGGCTTCAAGGTGCTTTAGAAGGGGTTTTGGCTCATAAATGCATTTAGAAGGGGTTTCGACTATTTTTGGTTAAGGGAATAAATTTTAAGAGATGTTTATGATCTGCACATGTTATGATCCCTCCTCTAAAAAAGTTCATGCTATTATGATTATTTTAAGCTTTGAAAATAAATTTAGAGTGCACGATATGGAAAATTATGATAAAGATTAAAACAAGAGAAAGGAAAGAAAACAGAAACACATATTTACCTGACGTATGAAGTTTTTCACAAGTTTTTAGAGCAACTGATTGCAAGGATAATTTTTTTGTTGGCATACTATCACCCTGAAATATTCCAAGATAGTTTAGAAACTAAATTCTCCAAAAAAATAAATAAGATTAGTAAATTCTATGTAAACAAAAAAAAAACTGTTGATATGAGGGGAAATCAAAAAGTAATTGATTAAATTTTTTTACAGCAAAACCGACAGGTATTTGCAAAAAAAACATTATTTACATTTTGAAAAGCATGTAATTCTCCACCACCACAGGAGATGGCAGAATATGGACACCATCACGTGTACATTCCTAAATGGTGGGTAAGCTGGAGAAATTCAAGACAGCAGAGATCTAGAATGTGGTCAGGTTTCTGTGGTGAAAGGGACAAAAGCCTTCTGAAATCCATCCCAAGTTGTGTACAAAGTACAGTGACACGTGCATGATACTGATAAATACAGGGTTTGTATAAAAAGTAGCAGGAACAATTTTTTCCCTGACTTGACTGTAGTTCGCAACACGCTCGCACCGAAGTTTTAGTGGACCCCTGTCGAGTGACTCAGTGCATGCTCAAAATGCAGCGAACGATTGAACAGCGGTACTCTATCAAATTTTGTGTTGGATTGGGGAAATCAGGTACGGAGACGTTGGACATGATTTGCCAAATGTTCAAGGATGAAAGCATGTTACAAACTGCAGTTTTTAAATGGCACAAGCTCTTCAAAGATGGCCAAGAGAGTGTGGAGGATGAGCCTTGCACTGGATGGCCGTCGATGTCAAGAACCGATGATAACGCGCAACGTGTGCGTGAAATGCCACCTGAAAAGAGAAGGGTCAACCAGGTGAGGCCAGCCATCGCTAGATATTGGAAATTACATCATGGCAATGCACCCAGCCACACTTGCCCCAAGGTGACTGACTACCTGATGCAAAACGGCATCTCTACGATTCCCCAACCCTCTTACAGTTCCGACTTGGCCCCAGCAGACTTTTTCCTATTCCCAAAAGTGAAATCCTCCCTCGAAGGACACCACCATAGGACTCTAATTGCCGTCAAAGAAGCTTGCATGCATACCGTTAAGGACCTTCCGGAATCCGCCTACCAGGGAGCCTTTGAGTTGTGGAAAAGCTGCTGGCAAAAGTGTGTCGATGCTCAAGGGATGTACTTTGAAGAATTTTAAGGTTTTTGTAGCAATATCTGAAATAAATCTATTTTCCGAAACTTTTCCCGATACTTTTATACAAGTTCACAAGAACAAATTCTTTACACTATGAGCTTACAGTCTAAAATTACTTCTTTTGTGGGACAGTGCATGTATCAAAAAAATTATACAAAGGTTACTGATCCAAAATTCAAATTTAATAGAACTTTATACACTGACTGCTCAATTGAAAATGGACACTTGATTTCAGATACATTTTGTCGAATATCTAGAAAAATACTTGACGAATTATCCTGAAACTTCAGGGGTGTAAAGAGCATGCTACACCTCAAGTATATCAGCAAACGTTTTGTCCTGAAGGCAATACGGGATCAGCAACAAACTAAACCAAAAAATAAATTGGAATGGTTCATTCGCACAGGCTTACCAAGAGATGATCAATGATATGGATCAATGATACAGATTCAAACAAGAAAATTGAATTTTTCAATAAGAAGCTGTTCATGTCGTGTTTATTTAGTTCAGTCATTGTAATGAATGCTTCTGCCATTCTTCATTTAAAAAAAAAAATAAAATTAATTTCCCTAAAAAGGCTCAGCCCATTTCCATAAAGCATACATCAATGCATAATTTAAGAATCCCCTAAATATAATTTTTTTTTTATAAAAATAATAAGAAATTCGGGGGGGGGGGGAGGGATAGTTAATAACTCCAAAATGCCTCATCACACCCAAACGAGTCTTTTACAAAAAAAATTCGCCTTACTGAGAGGAATCTGTACATGTCAAGTTTATTGAGTTTGGTTCACTGCTTTGAAAGCTACACCTTTCAAATAGTTATGATGATGATTTAATAACTACACCAAAACTCGTATTAGTGATAAATTTAACATTGTTGCAATTTGAACCCAGTTTTCACTAACACAATAAAAAATATTAAATATTTGATATGAATCAATATGCCAGCATAAAGAAAACTTGATACTGGTGTCCGGTCCAAATAAAAATTTGGAGAAAGCCCTTTATCGTTTTGTTTATTTCTGAGAGTAACTGAAATAACTCATTATATCAGCGATATCTTTCTGAATTTTCACAATATTTGCTTGGGCTTTTTATGTAGCTCTATACATTTAGCTAATAAATTATGAAAAGACATTTTTGTAATGCGTGTGCATGTGCATTTAAACATTTAGTAAAAATGCTCATATTTCATCAAATATTTAATATTTCATTTTTTTTTTTTAAAGAAACTTTATATCTCCATGAATATATAGGGGTTGGACAAAAATATGGAAACACCTAACAAAAAACATATCACCTTTAATATGGAGTTGGATAACCCTTGGCTTGTAGAACAGCTTGGAGCCTCCTTGGAATAGACAAATAGAGATCCTGTATAATTTGTAAGGGAATCTTGTACTATTCTTCATGCAAAGCAATGGCAAGTTCCTTCAATGATGATGGAGGTGGATAGCATGCTCACAAGTTTCTTTCCAAACAGACCACAAAGGCTCAATAATATTAATATCTGTTGATTGTGGGGGCCATGGCAGATGTGACACTTCACCCTCATGCTGAGAAAACCAGTCCTGGACAATGCGAGCTGTGTGAACCAGCGCCTTATCATCTTCGTAAAAGGCATCATCTTTGGAGAACAAAGTTTGCACCATCGGATGAACCTGGTCACACAAAACATTGAGATAGTCCTTGGGAGTGATGTGGCCTTGCAGGGTAACGATAGGGCCGAAAGAATACCACGATATTGCTGCCCAAACCATGACTGCACCTCCACCATGTTTTACTGTTGGCTGCAAACAATCTTGATCATAAGCTTGCTTTGGTGTTCTCCAGAAGTACACTCGGCCTGCAGTTGGAAATAGTGTGAACGAAGACTCATCCGACCATATGACCTTTTACCATTGCTCCTAAGACCAGGTTTTATGAACATGTCACCTCTCTCTTCGGATTTTAGCATTGCGATCAGTGATCAGTGGCTTTCGGATTGCAGCACGTCCAGAAATACCCTGTTTGTGGAGTTCCCTTCGAACTGTTTTGGTGCTGACAGGTTTGTGAGGGTGACATTCAGTTCTACAGTAACTTTTGCAGCTGTAGTTCTCTTATTACGTACCACAATCCTACGCAGTGTTCGTTTGTCTCGATCATCCAACACATTTTTCCGTCCATGCTGATGTTTATCAGACTTAGTTTTTCCCACTCCTGATGTATGCAGTTGTAATCTTGGATACTGTGCCTCTTGAAACACCAAATATTTCAGACACCTTGGTTTTCAGAAGCACCCACCATACGGGCTCCAACAATTTGTCCACTTTTGAATTCTGTTCAGCCATATTGCACTAAAAACTCAACAGAATACAGCATAGAAACAAATGAAGCTTTTTATCTACTTGCTGAAGGTTTATTGCCAATACTAAATAGGGGTGATAGCATCACGTCACTCAAATTTGCATAAAATTTGCATTTTACTTCAGACATGCATTTTCTGAGGCGTTTCCATAGTTTTGTCCAACCCCTGTACGTGCCATACAAATGAAGACAGATAAATGAAAAAGCCTCATAATCATATGCTACAGCTACAATACATTTCAAGCATTATTTTTTACCAGGTGATCCCAAACTTTATTTCTTTTGTTCAATTTGTTGCGGTCCCCTATTCCTTTAGGACAAAACCTTTGCTGATAGATGAGGTGTAACATGCTCTTTATACCCCTCAAATTTCAGGATAATTGTCAAGTATTTTTCTAGATATTCGACAAAATCAAAAGTGTCCACTTTCAATTGAGCAGTCAGTGTAGATCCATTGTGATCCGCAACACTATCCATTTAGTCTGAAAGTGTTCAGCACCCAACAAGCATGACAAGTGAATAAATTTAGAATCATAATCCTAAAAATTATTGTTGATTCTAGCAAATGCTTTCCCATACAATGTCATGCTAATCTGGAACACACTGCCTTTTGAAATTAGACAGTCTATTATAAGTTGCCCCATCTGAAAGAGTTAACTGCAAAGATGATATTGCAATCTTGAATCCTACATCAAACTTTATAAACCAAATTTTCTTATTGGTTTCCCTTCTATGTTGCCCTTATGATAAAGTTATTAAAATGTTAATGCAGTAAAATAAAAAGCATATCATAAACTTCAGAATTTATATTTCAAATAGCCGTATCTCAGAAACCATTGATTTAAGACTATATGGGTCACCTTTGCAATTCAATAATGATGTTAAAAACCTCAAAGAAAAGTATACTAGTTTTTAAACATCCTATAATAAATTTAAAGTATTATTAAACTTCTTACTTCAATAATCTCTTTGTAAGGTGAATTGAGAGGGAGCTTTAAAAAAGCCTGATAATAAAACTTTCCAATTTCTCCCACATGAATGGGTATGGGTTCATATTCTTCATAAAAACCGCTATCATTATCATCAAAATCAAAATCAACATCTTCATAAAATCCGATATCATTGAGTGGTACCATTTTTTTTTTATACATAACCCTTGGAGTCAATGAAGTTAATTTATCATGAGGGAGCAGTTGGCAATACCTAAAATTGAGCAATATATATACCTTAAATTCATGATGTCCACATTGTCTGGTATCACTAAATGTCAAAGAATAAAGAAACAGTCCAAGAGAAGTGACAGAGCAACCTATTTTTAATACCGGAATTCCTCAGCATTAAAAGTGGTTTACTGCATCACTGTTGCTTTATTCTTTAATATATACCTTACTTTAAACTTTAAGCATTAACATTTTCTTTAGTGTTTTATTCTGAGTGGACAAAACTCTCTAATAGGTTCTTCTCTTGCACAAATACATGTAATAGCTTAGCAAGCCATAGCATCAATTCTATCAAGGATCCACCCAAGAAGTTGATCCCAGATTTATAATTGATGTTTCAGCATTTCATTTGACCATGTGACTTGTTCCAGTTTTGATATCCCAGCATTAATTAAGGCAAAGAGCTTAATTACAGGCAATCAACAACGGTGCACAATTGATGAGTTGGCTCTCTCAGCCTAAAGTATTCAAGCAAACATCATACTGTTCATACCGACATTGCTTGAGGCTCCAACACAACACTGAGACTGAATGTAATTTGTCTTCTGGTGAGCCTATTTAAATCTTGACTATCTACAGCAACATTGATCATCAGTTTTTTTCATTGACAATAATTTTTGATTTGGTGTGTTCCACTCAGTGCAAGTGGGATCAAAAAATTCTTATTCATGACTATCATTAATGTTTTTGTCCGCTCTGTATAAACGCTTTTATCAAAAAAATTATTTAAAAAAAATGGATATTACAATCTTTGCATTAATTTTTACATTACAATAATTATGCAGTAATTCTCCTTCATATACATTTAATTTTACAAATATTTGAAAGAGTAAAATAATATTGCATAGAGCAGGAGAGGGGGATAGGCATTGGAGTAATAAATGAAAATGGAGTTAATGCTCCAAACATAAGGTCTTTACCGTGAACTGTTTCTTTTAATATTATTTTTACTAGAGCTGCATACCAAGTTTGTAAACATCTTCAAACGTTAAACACGTTTTTGTCAGAATCTATTATTTTCCCTTCAGGCCCCTTTTCTCGTGATCACTCACATATTAACAATAAAAATTTTCATACAAAATAATTTGTTCAAACATACCAATTTACACGTCCAATCGCATCAACTGGAGATATAGCAGGCCCCATTTTATTTGTCGGATCTGCATAATAAGGTTTTAGATGTTTGTACGATAAATGTCTTTGGACTTCTTCTTCAGTCGGGGGTAGTCGTTCATGGCAAATTTTGTGCAGGATCTATAAATAAAACAAAGGTTGATCCTTTCTTATGATATTCTACTCTTAATATAAATTACAATATGAAACCAAATTCTTTTTAAAGAGGAAAATGGTTGATGTTTTTAGTAATTACATTCATTAGTGTTTAATTTTTTTTTTTTCTTTTTAATGTACAGTCGGGTGCATAAAGGTTTTGACCTAAGTCAAAATTGTTCGGCTTACTTACAATACTTCAATTCAATGAGGTTACTTTTTCCAGGTATCTAGTTGAGGACGCTTACTCTGGAACGATTCCATTAAGTTTTTGCTTAGCATTGGGAGAAGGCAAGTTTTATGTCACGTGCTCAATTATGTTGACAAAAAGATTATTTTGGCTGTTCTGATGAGAATTTTTGTTTTATTAATAATAAACTAATCTATTTGGTTAATAGTGTAACATAAATGGTGCATAGTATCCATATAATTATATGCGTGATCAAGAGATAAGCTGATGCAGTGCTCGTTATCGTGAGATGCGGAAGTGATTTACAGGTGTAAGTGGAAGCTATTTTCTTTTGACTGCTTGAAAGGTTACAAGTCTCATTTTTTGTATATTTTGTGTATATAAAATAATCAACGACAACTATGCCAAACCATCCGAAATTTTTTTTAATTTATTATATAACTAGATGGATCCCATCATAATTTGACGGAGAACAACCCATCTAATTATTAATCCCCATCTCTTTAATTAAAAAATAATAAAATAAAAAAATTGTCAGAGCTGAAATATCTCATTTTGCACAAAGAATAAGAAATGAGTTAATATATAAAATCAAAATAGTTTTAAACTAAATTTCTCTGAAAGTATTAAACTGAGACATAAAGTGTCAGTGGATAAAATGATCAGTTTTTAAAGCTCTTTCTAACGATATAACATTTAACATAACATTTTCAGAGTTTTTCAGTAGTCACAAGGAAATGTCATAAAATGATCAAGGCAGAATTTTCTTTCTGCAAATCTTCAGTTTATTCGTGACCACCGATAGAGAAGGCCTCCGCAATGAAACTGAATACATTGTTACATCACCATAGATAGTGCAAATTCAGGGCTTATTATTGGTAGAAATACGAATAACAATGCACTATCTATGTGATGCAACAATTTATTCAGTTTCATTGCGGAGGCCTTCTCTCTCGGTGGTCACAGTTTATTTAATTCAAAACAATGATTGAATATTGTCTCATTACAACAATCCCTGACTTCTGATAGATTGTCGTAACTCTCTTTGTTGGCTTCAGATGCCCATGCGCAGAAGTGCCAATTTTGCTCTTACAAAAAATGCTTTGCGTTTTAATATATAGGATTATATATTTTAATAGTAGAGAATATTAAATGATTTAAACAAAAGAGGATTTTTGTAAAAGTAACAGTGGTATGAATTAGTGTATATTTTATTAAAAACTAAAATATAGAGAAAAGCATGCCATGACAATTAAAATGAAAAGTTTTTTAAACCCTCAAATAAACAGATCAAATTGCACACTTGGGTGAAAAAAATTTAATCTGTTTATGGTGTTCTTTACATACACCATTTAAAACTTAAACGAAGTCAAAAACGTGATAATGAACAAAAAAAAAAAAAAAATGTCTATCCATATCGGATTCGAACTCTGCCATTCGAGGCAGCCGCTATTACTTATTATTGTCAGGAGAGAGCCCGTGACGAGCACATCCCAGGCGTATACCTGCTACCCTATTTTCATTAAGAAGGGACAGGTCCGTTCTAATCTGCCATGACTCCTAGTGCAAGTACCTGATTATGCAACTGTGCTAAGCTCAGCCCCTACGGAGCAGGTAAAAACCTTTTTGTACCAGAATGTACATATAGGATTTTACTTCAGAGGAGGCTAGATCAATTAGTACATATTAGTAGGAATATGAGAGAAGAGGAGATGATGACTGCATTTCATTCAATATGAAGAAAGTTATATACACCCTTCTTTTATACTAATCTATACACCTCAAATTGCTTGATAATAATCATAGAATTTAAAAAGTCTGTTAATACCAACAAAGAGAAGTTGTGGTAGGTGTGTTAGTGACCCTCCAGTGACCTGATTATGCAAATTAGGACTTTAAAAAAACTTATCTCAAACCATTATAAATGAGGATCAATTTCCAATTACAAATTTGTCCCTCATTCAATACAAACACAATAGAAAAAACTCACATATACACAATGTAGTTCAATTTGATTCTAGGATTTAGTGGTTCAAATTACAGAGAAACCACTTATCCAGAATACTTAGGGTGTATATACGTCCTAGTTTTTCGGGACAGTCCTTATTTCAGTGTACTACCCTGCAATAAGTAAGCATCCTTTTTTAATAAAAAGGATAAATATATATTAATTGGATATTGATAGATTTAATTGTCATAAATTACGTGTCTGGATTTGTTCTGTATTCTTCAGCATCGTAAAAATCTGATCACCCTAAGAATACTCCAAGTCTCAAGCATTCTGATAAAGGGTCCCATACTGTACATGTAAATAGAAGAGAAGAAACTCAAACTTTCACAATATTAATGCTACCACAATCGGTTTGAAAATACCAGAACAGAAAGGAAGCATTTTGTATGGCATTTCTTCTTTTAACTAAAAATTCATCAAAACATGAACAATAAAATTTTACTATCCATGGCACAGAAATCCTTTGACTTTTTAGGAGATTCAAAATTGACATCCTCTTGTCCCCTGCCTTGTATAATGATATTATTGCTAGTCTAAGTTTCTTATTTGACTCCATTTGCAAGAATATTTACAATTAAATTGATGTCTTTTGGGACATTCTTACCTATTACCATAGTAGCAAAATAATATAGTTTGCATGCTTGCACGTATCATAGCATGTGCTCCAAAACAAAAGTCACGAACTTATGAAATGACAGTGTATTCTTCTGAATAAAACCAATAACAAATCTCAAAAAAAGGAAATAAAAAAAAAAATTAAAATAAAATGACCAAAGTTCTAGAATATTTTTATATTAACTATGTGCAAGAAAAGTGGTTATTCAAAAAATATAAACTACATAAAATTTATCAAACTTTACCATCATTTTGATGACAATAAAAATATAAAACCAATACTTTAAAAAGAGAAATGAACCACGTTTCCACATATAGTAAGCATTTTTATTTCTATAGTGTCAGTGTATCCACATTTCTGGCATTCTATTTTACCCAATTTAAAATTGGTTTCATAACAAAGTTAGTGTAAATAACCATCTCTACAAGGCTTGGATCTGGAGATAATGCGCAAATGATGAATAAACTTGGATCATATCCCCTACCAGATTAACAAATAAATGTGACGATACGCCAAACTTGTGAGAAGATCTGCCAAAAGAAGATCTAGTCACCTTGTTCCGAAAATCAAAAATTTTGGGGACCCTATATTTCAAAATATGATAGTGTTCATACGAATAATTTGTATTTGTTATTTATAATCTATAGATAACATTTTCTAAGTAAAATGTGGAATATGTTCATTTTTGGTAATTATATTCAGGGAAATTGTAGAAATTAACTATTAAGTATGGTGCCCACTTGGCAACTATTCCAAAAATTTTGGTTGCCTAAATTCAAAGGTGGTTGCTGACAGAGTAGAATGACATTTAGGTTATCCATTAAAAGTTTGCTTTACTCAAGTATGATCATGAAGATATACATAGTCAAATAAATCACTGCTGGCAACATCAGCGTCTAAGTTTTACCAAAATAATATCCTGTCTATGATTATGGTTTTACCAACAAAGGTAATAATCTAATGCAATCTTAGAATGAATCTGTGTAATCTTGGACATTACACACGTGTATATTCAGAATGAGTGCTCTTGCTCAAGACCACTGTTGAATACAAAAACCATAATAATGAATTTGTACTCAACAATGGGGTTGCCAGCCGGTAATTTCGAACCATGTTATTATTTTCTGTGAAATGTACAAGTAACTGTGAAATATTCTTTGGATATTAAATTATGTGTATAGATTATATGTTAAAAATGGTTTTATGGATATAACAAAAGTTTAAACACCATTAGAATGCACAAAATAAACTGATAAACATATGCGATTACAATAAACTTCACCATGCTGTTTGTGTCTTAAAAGGACATAAAGGTTGACAATCCAAGGGAAGAAATTAGCTAATCCAGGATAGTCACTGAAGTTGATAGATCATGTATAACAAACAAATAAAAAACACAATTCCACAACAAGAGTTTAATAAAAGCTCGTATGTACATATACATAACTTTCAATATACTGACTATCCAAGGTTCCTCGCTGAAGAACCTGACGTTGTCAGCAAAATGTACATACAAGCTTTTATTAAACTCTTGTTTGTGGAATTATGTTTATCTGTTTGTTGTACTGAACCATTGTCCACAGTTTCTAGCTTTTCATGGGTATTTGATAGATCATGCAAAATAGAAGAAGCAAAAACTTGATAAGCCTCCAAAGTATATAGTCAGAAACATTAGACTAAGTTTTTCAAGCAGACACTGTTCTCCATCATAATGAAAAATAACTTTTAAAAGAATTAAAATTGTTTTTTTATCCATTCACATAATTTTTATTGACGGATCAGAAAAGAGTTTATATTTTTTGATTACCTTTTACTGTACATCTATTTCTCTAAAACTTTAGTTTTAAAAAATTAATTACCTATAAAATTTAAGAAAATCAAGTTGGTATACCTGCTCAATTTGTTTATACAGCTGTACATCTTCTTTAATCTTCTGTAGTTCTGGTTCTGATACAAGGATTATATAATTGGAGTTTTTAGATCGTGCTCGTCCTTTGGATTGGATATAAGAACGAAAATCTTTTGGTTCATCAAATCTAATTATCAAATTGCAAGTGGAGATATCCATTCCTTCTTCTACAACTCTTGTTGCTACTAGAATATTAGTTAGTCCATTGCGAAAATTAAGCACTTTCAATGCTTGATGCTTCGATTTCATTGTGGCAAATTTCAAGTGAGCGGGGTTACTTCCATGGCCTATAACATAATCGGGTTTCAAAAGCCTAAATTCTTCCAATTCTTCACTGATCTTTTTTAAGTAATGATTTAGGACCCAAGCGGCTACTCTCCTTTCTACAAAAACGATGCTTCGAATTTGCAACTCTTCTTTATCTATGGAATTTAATTCACATTCATCTTCATCTTCATCTTCCTGCATGGAAATGGTTTTTCTTGTTAAACCATTCGATGTACCTTCTTTAGAATCATACGACTTAATAAACACTAATAAAATTTCTTTCAGACGCTTAATTTTATTAGAAACTTTTGAAGATAGCAATTTAATCAGTGGTTTATTATTAAATGCTTGGCTGCAAACTTCCCTTACAAATTGTAATGCTTCTTTAACTTTATTGAAACATTCGGTGTTTATTTCATCCGACAGCTGCACTTCTAATTTATTTAGATCCTCAGAAAGTTTCTCTGCTACTTCATACGCACACCATGGCCCCATTTCATTTATAATATAAATCATGTCTCTTAGAGTACTGCTAAATTTAACATTAGGGCAGAATAGATGTAAAATATCAGTTTCACCATCTTCAAAGTCAAAATTATCCTCGGTACTTTCTGCATCTGGAAATGTACTTAGCACATGAGATAAATGTTCATACAACACAATCCTTAAATCATCATAGTCAGTTTCAACTCGAACATCAACAATAGTTTCTTTAGGACGAGTTGTGAAGAGGGAAGCTAATGCCTGGTTGGTGGGAGTTTCAACTACAGCAGACAAGTTTGTTTCTAAATTTCTAATTTTGTTTTCTATTTGAGAAACTTTGCATTTTCCATTCAGAACTGAAGCTGTAAGCCCTAAAATTTTTGGTCTATAATCAAAGTCATTAAAACGCCTCATAATTTGCACAATTGGGTCGTTTTTGACGGCATGGTGGCATTCATCTATGATTAATAAATTGATGGTTTGAGGTCGCAAATAAGATTGACCTAAAATATTTGCTAAGATTTGAGTTGTCATTACTAGAATGTGATTTTTTGTTAACTCTTCTTCCCACTTCTCTTTAGACCAATAGTCAACTCCCATTGCTCCTGTATATTGTCCTACATTGAGACTAGTAAAAGATTTTAAAACTGCTGCTTGTTGGGCCACTAACGGTACTAGACAAAAGAAAAAGGAAAGAAAAGGTTATATCCAGTTATGCAATAAAAGTTTTATGATATACAATTCAGTGTACACAGGGTGTATCAAAAATACACTTACAAACTTTGAGGGCGGGCTCCTCACACCAAACCAAGAAATATAATCCGAAAATCCATAGGTTTTGAGGTATTAATGAAAGTTTACGTTATAACCACCTCAAAAACTCATAACAAACAAATGTTGAAAATGTCCACCGCATGCTTCTACGCTGTCTTCATCAACTGTCACACCAATCAAATGCTCCAAGACTGTGCCGAATGGTTTTGCAGGCTTCCATGATACGTTGATAAAGCATCTCTGCATTGGGAATGTCAGTTGCTTAAACCAATTCTTTTATGACGGGTGATCAAAAAGTAATGTTGTATATTTTTTTTCTCTAAAATCGTGACTGGGAAAAAAAAATAACCCATGTACATTCGATAGAATGATTCAACCTCTATTTTCCACGTAATCTCCAAGCCGATAAGCAATGATCCTAAAGGTGGTCAAGCCTTTCCACACCCTGTCGATCGTCGAGTGTGGAACCTTGCAAACTGCCGATTTCACCTCGGCATCTTCATGAAAATGTTGACCGACCAGTGACTTCTTCAATGGTCCAAAGATATGATAGTCACTGGGAGCAAGGTTCAGCTCCACCCAGTTCCATCGCTGCAACAGGTCAGTGACCCATTTCTCTGTACATTGTCGTGGCGCAGCACAATGTCCTCCATTGTCAAGTCAGGTCGTTTCTTGCGTATGGCCACTCGAAGATTACTCAATGTGCCTCTGTAGCATTTGGAATTGACAGTGGTATGCGGTAGAAGAAACTCAAGCAGTATCAGACCACGGAAATCCCAAAAACATGTCAACATGACCTTGTCAGCTGATGGCACAGTTTTGAATTTTTTCATTGTTGAAGATGAGGTGTTTCCAATCTGCCGATTGCATCTTGGTTTCAGTCATGAAATGGTGGACCCATAATTCATCACTTGTGATGATTCAATCCAAAAAAAAGTATGATGTAAGTGGCACCACAGATGAAAATCCAAAAGATTGAGGTCAGAGAAACTTCCAGGTCATGGAACTGGCCCTCCTTTACCATGGTAGAGTAAAAATCATATCTGCCTGCTCACAAAATTGATATCATGCCCTGGTTAAATGGAACACCTTTCAGTTAACTCACTACAACACAAGTGAAACATTAAAGACACATTAGCCACAAATCTACACAAATGACAAATGTAAACTAATGAATAGTAAAAAAGCCTAAAAGACACTGTGGATACTTACTCAGAGGAAGGTAGGAGAATCGACATGCCACTTTTCCACAAAGAAATGTATACATCTATGGACGAATAAGTTTCTTTGTAGAAAAGTGGCGTGTCAATTTTTCCTACCTTCCTCCAAATTCAAACTAGTCCCCAAGACAACACAGCGCTATCTGGTTGGTTACAAACTTCTATTGATGTTTGTAACCAATCTGCAAACAACAATATCAAAATCAAACTTCTATTTGATTGTACCTCAAGCTGCATTGGATCTCAAATCTAAGGATTTTCTATATTTATATGGACTATGTTTCTTGTTTTGGTGTGAGGAATCCACCCTTGAAGCCTGTAAATATATTTGTGCTGCACCCTGTGTATACTACACTTAAAATATAAAAAATATTTCCATTTATAACACCTGATGAAACTTTGCCTGGGTCACATTTCATGAAATTCAATTTCTCAAATCATTTAAAATTTAAAATTATAAAAAATAATTTCTTTCCCTTTCCTCAATAAGCACACAAATCAAAAGTATGATCAAGATGGATGCCTACTGAAACTTTCCTGCAACTTTGCTAAAGCTCATATACTGGAATGACTTCCAGAAGATTCATAGGCAGGTTTAAGGAATATAAGCAATCTCCCTACTCATGGCAATAACTAATCTGCCTTTGCCAAACACCCAATTTGCCATAAGCCTGACTTTAGGAAGATTGATGATGTCATGAGTAAGTAAAGTTTTTCAGTGACCACAGGAAGATCGAATATCAAAATTTTCAAGAGAATACAAGAAAAGAACAGCAAGATCCTTAACAATCAATTACAATTTCACTTTAATATGATTTTGAATATTATTTCCAACCCATTGTGACTATTCAATCAGGAGCTACCATTATGCATGTCTCTCCCAGCAACCTCCTGATTGGATAATTTTCCTCCAGGGATTCTGTAGCTATATAAGGAGCGTTCAAAAAGAAACGAGCCGTAGTCTGCAATGTGCAAACCAGCGATAGAATGGTGATATCGTTGCTTGTGTAATAAAGAGTGGTTCCGACAAGAGCGCGGAAGTTCACAGCCCGCCGCTAGATGGTGACGGTGGAAGTCACGTGACTATACAAAGGAACCAGAAGCAAGCGTCAATCGTCCAACGGACATTCACGTTGTATAAGCAGTGAATAAGTGAAATGGAGGCGTCAAAAGAAGAGTAAAGAGCTGTTGTTTGTTTTCTGACAGCAGAAGGAATAGGGGGAATGGACATTCATCGAAGAATGTCACAAGTGTACGGTGAACACTGCATGTCCCTTGCGAGGGTCAAGGCATGGCACAAGCAGTTCAGGGAAGGATGAATGTTGCTAGCCGATGATGCAGGGTCTGGAACACTTCCTTATAGTCCAGATCTCTCTCTCCCTGAGATTACACCATTTTTGGTCCCCTAAAAAAGGCTCTGAGGGGCAAACGATTCACCTCAGACGACGACATCAAACAGTACGTGCGGAACTGGTTCACAACGCAGCCCTGGGAATTTTACGATACAGTCATTCACCGCCTTGTGTCATAGTGGGACAAGTGCCTCAACAGCGAGGGTCAATACTTCTGACATACAGGTACAGGTTTCTGTTCCTAGGCCTTCGGCTCGTTTCTTTTTGAATGCTCCTTATAGGGTGTTCGGAAAATACAGGATACTAAGTACCTGGTGTGATCCTTTGCATGATGATAAATTTAAAGTTTCTGATATAAATAATCAAACTCAAATTTTAAGGATCTAAACGTCAAGCAAAGTTTGGTAAAAGCTGGGGGAAAACATCATTTAATCTCAACAATTGCCACTGATTTCTCGTGGCATAGTGCGTTTTTCATTATATGAAGTGCTGGTGCAGAAAGTTCATAAATGACGTAACTATAACAAATTTTGGGTTGTAGGCATTTTCGGAAAGGAACTTTTTTGCTTAGATTGATGCATGGAATCACATTATGTAATTATTATCCTACATTTTCCAAACTCCCTGTAATAATATACTGCTTCTTTATTCTGTACATTGACTCTGTTAATGAAGTTATCTTTGAAATGCTTTAAAAATCATTTGTAGTGGTTTATTTTAGACATTTATTTTATTTTTTTTTTCATTTATTGCTTAGAATTTCTGTTTTATTTATGTAAAAGCAGATTTCGTTGCCAACTTTATAGGAATTGCATGTTAACTATTGCTAATTTGTATGTTAACCACCAAAGAAGAGTCAAGCTATGTCTATAAAATAACCATAAGTCCCATGATATTTTTCCAATTTATCATACCCGATATTGTTGACTTTGCATCAAAATGAGACTTATTTGTAATAACGCAATGGCAACAATACCAGATGATCAGCTGTAAAAATTATCACACTACTTGGTCATGAGAGATCACTATGCAGTTACCGTACCCATACATACACAGTCCAGTCACATTAATGTGACCACACTCTACATTCAACATCAGCGGGAATTGGTTATGTCCAGAATGTACATACCAGTATCAGACGTGGGGGGGGGGGGGGGTATAGAAAGGATGTCAGAGAGAAGCAGAAAACATTGCAATTTTTGGAGTCATAGTGAAACTTAGCGATTTATCCGACCTCCTAAAGGGCATGATCATCGGCTTCCGAGCCAAGGGTGGCAGTATTTCCGAAACGGCTAGTTTTGTGAACTGTTCACGTGCTGCCGTGTTGAAAGTACCAAGCATGGCAGAATGGCGATACCCAAAATCAGCGACGTGGGGGGGCACCATGGGCCATAGATGACAAGAGGTGAACAACAGCTACGGAGATGCATGCAAGCGAACACAAATGCAACCGTGGACCAACTGACCTCTCAGATGAACCAGGGGGCTACCAAACATGTATCCTCAACGACAGTTCAGCAAACATGTATCCTCAACGTACGAGGCTCCGCAACAGACTGCACCAATGCTGACAGCTATTCACTGGCAACAAAGACTGACATTTGCACGCCAGTACTGCAACTGGACAGCAACAGAGTGGCGAAAGGTGGCTTTTTCCGATGAATCATGGTTTATGCTCCATCTGACAGATGGGCGATGGCATGTCCAGCGTTCAGTGTCAGAAAACAGACACCCTGCAACACATGCCACAAGGGCCCAAGCCGTAGGAGGCAGCGTTATTGTCTGAGGAATGTTTTCATGAAATTCCCTCGGTGCACTGATAATTGTGGACGGCACCATGGATCAATGGAAGTACTCATCTGTCCTTTCGGACCATGCCCACCCCAAATGGAGGTCGTGTTTCTTCCAGCAGGACAATGCAACATGCCATACAGCACGCAGTGTCCGTGCGTGGTTCGAAGAGACGAGGATGCATTTACGGTACTCCCCTGGCTCCCAAACTCCCCAGATTTAAACCCCATAGAGTATCTGTGGGACCACCTTGATCAGGTTGTTCACGCCATGGATCCTCCACCGCGCAACCTATGGCAGCTCGCCACAGAACTGGAGTCGGCATGGCTTCACATCCTTGTCAATACCTTCCAGATTCTTATTGACTCTCTTTCTGCCAGTCTTGCAGCTGTCTGTGCCACGAAAGGTGGTTATTGTGGCTACTGACAGGTGGTCACATTAATATGACTGGGCCGTATAGGTATGGTCACAGTTTTACTAGTGGTCTTGAAATTCTTCTCGTGTTAAAATTTTGGCTATAGAATGTCTGGCCACATTTGCACACAGAGATCTCAGTTGGCATGCCCACATGATATGGTTGCTGCAGACTAGTTCCTAGGCACGCTGGGATTTTCCAAGCCTGCGTGTAAGAGACCAAGGGGGTAAATCTAGAATCAGGTTGACTAGACTACATGGAGAATCTGGGATTGAGTTGTTGATGGTAATAAACAACATGTACTTGATGGTGAAAGGTTGTGAATCATGGAGATCTTTCATAGGGATGAGTAGATTTGAAAAGTTAGACTGGAAGAGAAATTTAACTTAAGGACATAGAGGGAAAAAATCATCATTTAAAGAAAAAGGATATGATAAAAAAAATATATAAATTTTAGTAATGTAGTAGCAATAACTCTTAGTTTTTTTCTTCATTTCCAATGACTTCGACTGATCACAAATTCATTGTATTTCAATACTTTTTCTACCTTTATTCATAGCCTCTTTACTTACCAGTTTTCGTAATGAAAAAGCTTCTTTTTCCACCCTCTGCATATGGTTTCAAGACATCAGCAATCAAATCCTTAATTAACATAACACCTATGAATGTCTTTCCAGCTCCTGTCCCGAGGCATACTATTATATTTTTCTTCCGAGCCTTCATCAGCAATTCTGTCTAAATATTTGTAAAATTGGAAAATAAATTAGAAAAATATTTATTAATACAGTTTTCTTTGGATTAGTCCTCGATTCACACGCATAAATTATTAATGTTACTGGTTACTGATAAAAGGACTGAAAAATTTTGAACACTTTGTAATAAGAGAAAATTTTCCTGACAATAAACCATTCATATTGTACTTTTTAATATTGTAAGTATTAAAATAATGATCATTTTATTTAATATAAAAATAATTAATACAAAATAAAACTTCTGTTGCGTTTAAACCAAATACTCTCTCTCTTAGGAAATACTGATTAGCTACCTGATAAGGTCTTGGTTCGAAGTTTTCATCTTTAGTTGCCATGGCCGATGAATTGAGGTGTTTTACAGAACAGTCTCAGTCCAATTTAATATGCTTTGATTTGGAAATTTCCTCTACATCATTCCATACTGAATTATCTATAATAAAATTTCAACAATGATTTGCTCTGGTTTTCTGAGATGAAGTCTCACATTTGACTTTTAATTATTAAAAAAAAAAAAAAAATCAAAAAAGCAAGTAAAAGCATCGGTATATTGATACATGTATTCAAATTTATATCAATAAGAAGTGCTAAAATAAAATCATATTAAATGAATTAAAGATTTATATTATGTCCATGAAAGATACTGCAATATATGTATTAAATTTAATTAATCAAACTGATTGCTTATGTGATGGTATGAAAACACATAAAAATTTCTTATTAACTATTTATTAAAAATGATTACTGTTAACATTTTTTATTAAAAGGAGTGAAGACTTATCTTGAAATTTGCTCAGATAAAATGAAAAAAAAAAAAAGAAAAAAAAAAAAAAATTATTCTGACCAATGAAACTTTATAGGATCATTCATATTATTCTTTGATCAGATCTGTGCTTCAGGTTAACTTTTAGTTTTATTTTTAATAGTATGGACCCATGACTACGACTTGTAAAGAGATAAGCTGATAGGCTAATCATATACGTGGCCTGTGCCAAAGATATACAAGGGTTATTTGTAAAATAACGTCCGTTTTGCAATAAAAACAAAACTACTGCACATGTTTTCAAAATGTTTTCTTTACCAGATTCTATGTACCTTTAACTATTTTTCCACATAGCTTCCAAGTTTATTTAAGCACTTGTCATAGTGCTCAATGTACTTCCGCATTATCACTTCATAGAAGCTGCCGGCAGTGAAGAAAGTCACCCAGTTTTCACTTGTTCAACATCGCTGAAATGCAGGCTGCCGATGACCTCCTTTAGATACTGGAACAGGTGGTAGCCACTGGATGTGAGATCCGGACTGTAAGGCGGTTGGTCAAGTTTTTCCCAAACAGAAGAGCTGATTAGAAGTCCACTGCACTTGGTGTGGATGGAAGGTTTCAGTTTGGGCCTCTGAAGGTCCGAATACGAGTCACTGTTGATGGTGGTACCTTTGGGCATGTTATGCTCGACAATCGGGTTCTGGGAGGTGGAACCCAAATGCTTGGTGGTCGCAAATTCCGGTCTGATGACGAAGTTCAGGAAGCGGTGCGTGAGTGGCTCCACACGTCCCAAGAACTTTTTTCTGCAGGCATTGAAGCACTACCAAAACGATGGCACACATGTCTTGAATGCCCGTGAGATTATGTCGAATAGTGATACCATTTATTCCTTGTTAACATGTGTTTTGTGCGAAATAAAAAACTTTCAAACACCCTCCCTATATCCCGGACCTCGCTCCAAGTGACGTTCCCCTCTTTCCACGCTTGAAGGAGCACCTAGGAGACTGATGACTCACTTCAGATTAGGAGATGAAACACATTGTGACATCATAGCTGAACACGGAAGGACAGGATATTTACCAGGAGGGAATATTCAAACTCATTCCACGAACTGACAAGTGCCTAAATCGATATGGAGACTATGTCGAAAAATAACCTAATGTATGTACTATCCATTGGCTGTATTGGTTGTATAAAATAAAATGTACACGTTTCACTGCAGGCTTTGTATCCTTACTTTTTGATCACACCTTGATTACTTTTTGTGTATTTCTGACGGATACTATTGAAAAGTCATAGTTATCGATAATTGATATACATTATCATATCTCTATGTAGGACAGCTGAAACTGATGCGACTTTTATGTGTGTATAGACTAGACTCAATAATAACTGTGTTTGAAAAAAAAATTCAAAATTGGACTAATTGTTACAGATATATAACACAGGTATGCTAAGACAGGTGCATCCTCTTTTGCGTACCATATCCTCAAAGAACAACACAACTATTCAAAAGATCTGTTCGAAGTTATTCACAATTGTAACAATGATAAATTATTACACTTTATGGAGTCCCTCGAAACTGTAAAGAAAAAGGCGACAAACATCCTATTGAATAGCGACGATGGTCCCATGCCAGTTTTACCCTGGCTACCGCTAACAAAGTATTTGACAAAATAAATTATGAAGAATTGAAAGATCACTCTTATCTATAGTTATCAATTGTGTTCTTTGTAATTATAATTTTTTGTTTGTAAAGATTTGATCGTTTTTAATTATTCGTAATAGTCAAGGCTAATTGTTATTTCTATAAAAATAATCGATTCTGTCAATAATCTATTACTTTCTTTATCAAGTTACTATAAGCGGTTGGCTCTTAGAAGCGGACTTGAGTTTCCTCTCAACAAGAAGATCGCTCGCTTAGTTCTAATTGGTCATTCTGTAACTTCTATAACTTCTTTAATTGTAAAATGTCTTTGAACAGTTATTACTATATCCTGATTGGTTGATCTAATGTCTGTCTTCCCTATAAATTTTCGTATCTTTCTACCATTGTATTCACTCACTGATGAAGGATTTAAAAATAAAAAAATGATTCACTCACTGATGAAGGATTTGTGAAATCTGAAATGCACATCTGAGGAAATAAAAAGAATTGATGTGGATTAGTGTTTTCTTTTGTTCCATTTTTTATACAGATATATAAACTTTTTAAGTTCGTTTTGGCAATGATAGATCATTCATTCGCATCTGATCTCATATTATAATTTTAATGAAGTTAAGACCATTTAAATCTTTTACTTAATATTGTATAGTATAATCAACCTCAAACTACTTTTAATATCAATAACTTAAATATATACTAGTGAAATTTACAAAATAATAATAATAATAATAATTTAATGCTTTTCATTTTAGTTAGTGTTAAATTAATTATTTTTAATTATTTAATAAATCGGGACAAAAAAAAAATGGCCTACCAATTTCAAGAAACCATTCAGTTATAAACCTACCTGGAATCCAAGAAACTTTTTTTTTTTTTTACATTACCCTAACTTCCCTTAAAAACTTGAAGATAGTGAAACATTGCGTCCTGCTATTTTATTATCAAAGTTTGTCATTTAATATCATGTTAAGCATTTTATTCTTCTTCTTTTTAACCGAATTTAAATGCCATCGCTCTGAAAAAGCTTGCTGCTATTATTATTATTATTATGAAATGTAATTAATTCGCTAACAATATCTATTTGAGATATCGGAAAACATTATCGTTGTTGCGTATTTTTTTCCTCTTGAGTTTGGTTTTAAATTGTCTTTTGATTATAAGTATTATTAATATATGCATATGTTGTCTTTTTATTATTATTATTATTATTATTATTATTATTATTATTATTATTATTATTATTCCGAATTTAAAACTTTCGTTTATGAAATCCGATGCGCGTTGCTTCCCAACATCCCACAAGAAGGGGCGAGCGCTACTACTGCTTTGCTCGGACGAAGCTTACATCCGTTGCTTGGCAACCGATCATGTCCACTGCCAGTCATGGAAACAAGTGAGTGCTTATAGAAACTGAAATCTCTTTAACAATAGCCATGGAGTTTTCGAATAACAATGTATTAACTATGTATATTTTGAAAATCGTTACAGAAGAGTTATCAATGAAGGAGGCGGGCGAGCAGGGGGGGGGGGGATTCTCTTACTCAAAAAGAGTAGGGAAGGAAGGTTGGGAAACACCTATAAATCGCAACTGATCAGGTACTTTCAGTAGCTGCGTAGAGTGGAAATAGTTCTACAAGTTGAATTGTTGAGGTTCAACAAGAGACAACAAAAAGGCCGCCCATAGTGCGATTGTTGGTTACTTTTCTACTGTTAAGGCTAGAATGAAGATACAAAAGGTGTAGTAGTATCATGAATAGATGAGAGGTATAATTAGATGATAATGGACGATCGCGGAATGAAAGCTGGTCCATGTCCTGTAATCGCATTGTACCTCCTCCTCCCCGTTAAATGTTAAATGTAATATTTTTCAAGAAAGGATCTCAAATTTTATCGCTTTATTCAAATCAGCCGACGATCAGGTAAATCGAACGCAAATTGCTTGCATCGTCTTTCCTAGTAAAAATCATTCCAGGCTCGATTTACATTGTAAAAATAAAATAAAATAAACATAAAACAAAATGTTACATTAAAAATGTTACACAGATCTTGGAAGTTTTAAAGTCTAAACATGTGATTAGTCACACGGCAAAAAAAACACTGCTTTTCATCGGTGTATTAAAAGGTGATCATCGAAGTTGTAAAAGTCGATTGGTTTTTCACTTTCGGTATATCCTAGCAGCTTATATGCCCGATACATCATGATCATCACACTTTTTAAAACTATCGAATAAACTATTTCTATGAACAAATGTTTTATAAACGAACTTAATGTTGTCTTAAAAAGTAGCTAAGCTACTGATAAGAATGCGACGAGGAGATAAGAAAAAAGGTTGGGCAAATATTTGAGGAGAGACGTACCTTGTTTCTTCCTTCGAGGAGTTGCTGTTGTATTATAAAACAACCCACCTATTTGCATGTCGCACTTGCATCTCGTCCGAAGTAGAGGTACTCTCTGAGTGGTAGAGCGACTCCAAAATAGCAGGGACATTCCCCGGCTTCAGTTTCTGTTTTGATTTTCATCGCGCCTTCCTATTGGCCGAGCTGAAGAGCGATGGGCGTGGTCTCCGCTCGATAACAATGATGTTGCTGGTCCCAATTGGTCGTCGTCATCGCTCTTCCCTTGAGCAATCCGGCAGATTGCTATCGTTCGGCAGATTTCCTCAGAATTGAGGAAACCAGATAAGGCCGGGAAGCGGCCAGGAAGGGGACGTAATACAAGAGCTGCTCGATTATCTTCAAGAGTGAGATCCCACATTTTCTGACCCAAAATTCAAGTGCGAGATCCTCGGTTTCCAATCTTTTTCGTATCGCAAACCCCTTTTCTAAAAGTTAAGTAACTTCTGACTCCCTCTCCCCACCCAATCTCATATTTCAATAAAAAAGGCATCTTAACAGGATGATCACACGATGTTAATCTTCACTATCCGCACATTCCGCGATGACTGATCATGCGACCGAGGTAAGTGAATTTATTTTTTAAAGACTGGGGGACTGTGCCCCCCTCCCCCAGACCCCCTCTCTAACGAACTGATATATACCCCCTTTTCTATCAGTCATCACGCGATGTGCGGATAGTGAAGATTAGCCTAAGATGAAGCACCCCCCAGGTTGGAAATCACGGTCAAAGAGTGAAGGCGTGTCTTGTTTTGCAGTTAATAACAGAAAGTGAAAGTTGTCCAATGGCTTCAAGGGTTGACGATTGCGGTTAAATAACACAACAACCCGCCCCTTTTTATTTTTCCCTTTAAAATTAACCGAAAACGTGACTAATTCTTAAAGGTATTAGACTCAAATACAAAATTTAAGCACGTCGTGTGCGCTCGTGTTTCACTTTCACATATATTGCGTTTTTATGGACCTGGATTTCACTGGTTTTGTTTTCATATCTAAGGTGAATTTTCCACTCAGCGAGTTCAAAACGTGAGAGAGAGAGAGAGAGAGAGAGAGAGAGAGAGAGAGAGAGAGAGAG
>JAHWFO010028035.1:332873-380482 GCA_023313115.1 Rhysida immarginata | reverse complement strand
AGATGAGCAACATATTTCAATCTGGTGGGAACCTGTTCAAATTATCCTTGATGTTCAAATTTAAAAAAGAAAAAGACAAATTCCATTATGTTTCTAGTCTGCTTTTTAAATGTAGCCTAATATAAAAGCTAATATTTCATCAGTACATTATAATATTTTAAAAATGTTCCTATAGATGTAAAGAAAAATTTATTGTTAGGGAATGAGTGCTGTGGAACAGATGAAACTGTGAGGTGACTCAGCGGGGTGACTAATTCAGAACCCAGGCTTTCTTCTGTACGAGGCATTAGCTGTACTCCCCGAACCCCCTCTTACTACTGATACGTTTTCCCTATTTTACTGGTTACACCATTATAAATTAGTGACATGAAGAAACAATTACATCACTATTATTAATTTTCAGGGCTTGCATGAGTATAGCATAATGACATCAAAATCTATAGAATAACTAAGAAAGAAAAGTAAAAATAACATCACATAAAAAACATAAGGCCTTTAGGTCTTTTAATCAAGGACCTTCATCAGGTAATGTCTCACTTTTTTGTTGATGAGAATGTCAGTTAATATACTTAGTTATTCTATAGATTTTGATGTCATTAAAAAAAAAACAACTGAAAGGCCTTGCGTTTTTTATGTAATGTATTTTTACTTTTCTTTCTTAACCTTTACACATCACTTACCGTATAATTAGAGCAAAGCGTAAGCGAAGCTCTGTTAACAGTCGAGAAGTGTAATTCGATGACCGCATAAAACTTTTGACACGTAATAGTCACAACAATGAAAATTTGCACGTGCATGACCATGGTGATGGTCAAGAAAAAAAAATTTTTCAAATCCGACCTACCATCGAGGAATAATCACCCTTCAATTGTTCCCATAGGAATGCATTGAGAAAAACGTAAACAAACATTGCGCGTGCAAATAGAATTTTTGACATACAAAATACGACGAAGCCCTTCGCAAATTTTGCTCTGCACATTCGATTTTTAAGGCCAAATTTCGAAGTTCTTAGAACTTTTAATGATATTTTTTCGATTTCATTGCATTCTTGAATATTGAATCTACATTTTGAGGTATATATTGTAATTCTAAGTGCTGTAATCACAATATCGTTTTGGTGTGGTTGTCGACATTATCTACTCGCCAACTGAAACTCGCAACCACTTGAATGAACTGCCGATGTCCATTCTCGTCAAATTCGCAACCTATACTGGACCAGCATTAACCAATGAAGCAGTTCCCATTTTACCGATCGCCGTTGGCTTCAAAAAAGGAGGAGTATCTTGTACGCGTAAGCAATTTCCGCTTAAGTTAGCTATGCAATCACCGTACACAAAGTACAAGGAATCACTGTTGATAAAGCAGTCATAGACATTGGTGATTCAGAATTTGGACTTGGCTTATCGTACGTGGCATTTTCACGAGTGAAGACCAACGGTTTATTGATCGAACCGGCATTTGCAAAGCCGCGGTTGATTAATATCAACAACCATGCATCGTGGAAGGTTAGGCGTGAAGAACTTGCCAAATTACGCAGTTTAAAATGAAATTGTTTCAACAATAAAAATTAATATCAATTTAAAGAATTTAGTTAGTCATTTTCTTAACAATCAATAACGGTTCGCTCTAAATTATTGGTCAAGAAAGCGATCCGCGAGTCGCAGTCCGCCCTAGTATTCTATAGAATGACTTCAGTTATAATCTATTTCTAACAGTTTGCATGTACGTATATAGTAAATATTTACCAATTTTTGATTTCATTTTCTTGAAATATTGGGCTTGATTGGCACAGAGCTGCAATCCTTGTTGCTTTTTTTTGCTTCTTTATTGACTGGTGATTTAATACTGAAAATTTTTATTAAAAATAATCGTTAAGAGGCAGATCTCATGTTGGTATTACAAATTTAGCCTTTTAATATTACATTTTATATTGTACAAGACTCCTTTCATTTCGGTAAAGAATATTTAGGAAGAAAATAATTAGTGTATATTTAAAATTTAAATATTGACATATGGTTATTTCAGCATGCTAAGTGATATGTTATGTGAGACAATGCAAAAATCAATAAAAAAAACAACAAAAAAACACTCTGTATGCTTTATTGATAATTAAAAAATGTTATGGATGTTATTAAAACCACATACCAAAGATAAAACAGCATACCAAAGGGTGAGAACAGTTACGAATTTTACTTCATTACAACATTGTAAGATATTTTTTGAGTTATACAAAGGTTTGGATATTTTGCATATCCTTGAGATATTCTCAGCACGACATTTATTAGGTATCTAAAGGCATATGCATATCTTGGAGAAAGAAATGGGTGTTTGTGACAGATCCCATAGCATAGTTCCTCGCTTCTTCAAAATTCAGGAGGAACTTACACAAATTTTCTTTGGTTTATCAAGGAGAAAAGGTCATAAACTTAAAATGTATATTTAAAATTCTCAAGTAGTAATTTTTCATTATGAAATCTGATAGAGCATGAAGATTATTGCATGTACAGTGCTCCCTCTATATAACAGCACTTACATTTTGGCAAATTTATAATGGCAAGTCCATATAATGAAGTTTTGAGGAACTTACACAAGTTTTCTAGAAAATAAAAACTTTGTTATATGGACTTGCCATTATAAATTTGTCATTATATAGAAGGAACACTGTACATAAGTTTTATATTTATCACAACAATGGAGAATTGCCAGTACTTGTTTGTCAAAGCTCTTGGAGATTATTAATGATCATGTTGGGCAATTTTTCTAATAAATATTGATATTTCAAAATAATTTAGATAGAATGTTTGAATTATTGGTATTTTTTTGTTAGAGTTTTGTATAAATGGATGGCCAAATTATCAAATTATTTGATAATTAATGCCAAACAGAGGAAGGAAGTCATGGTTGACTAGCTGTTGGTGACCACCTGATGACCTGACTACAGAAATTAGGATATATATACAGCGTTTCAAAAGTTCCCAAATGCAGGAGATGACTTTCCCTGCATAACGTACTGTTGTGCAGGTATGCTGAAGGGCTGGTAGATAGGAGTCACTGTCTCTTAACCTCTTTTTTTTCAATTAATGGATAATCCCAGCTGTTACGAATCCCGCTATTTATTCTACATAAATGCAAATAAGCGAATATGAGAGTGAAATAAAAGGTTAAAGTAAAAAATAGAAGGTTAAAATATGGTATACGGTATTAAGCTTATACCGGCACAGTGACAGTTTAAAAAGCGTTTGTGTGAAAACAAACAAATGAAATACAGTATGCAAGAACGAGCAGAGGAAAGAATTAGGCAGGTGATGGCAAATATTCCTCAGGCAGTCCTAATCAATGCCTGCAGTGCGTTTGAGCACCGACTAGCGTATTGCCAAGAGGTGAACGGTGAACACTTTGAGCAAATGGTGTAACCTACATGTACCGCTTCCTTTGGGAATGTAAAAATAAAATAAACACATTTGAGAAACTTTGCCACTATATAAAACTGATTTTGTGTAATTTATTTCAGCACATGGTTTATTTTAGTGGTTGGCCGAACATTACTCCTGCTGTCATAGGTTAGGCTTTCCCTACATACAGAAGGAGCAGTTCGGGAACTTTTGAAACTCACGGTATATAGAATTATTTTTTTAAACTGTAACAACTAAAGCCCAGTTGTTATTATTAAAGTAGGTTAGATTATCGTTGCACAATGCCAACGATAACTTTGGCACTACCGGTAATTCCTCAAGGGAATATTGCACCAGACAAACATCTATGCCCTCGGTGGGATTTGAACTCGCAACTCGCTGGTTCCAAGAGCAATAAGACCTAGAGCTCTCGGCCGCCGAGCCAGCAGGGACCCAGTTACAATTAAAAACTTGTTCCTCATTCAATTAGGAACAAAAAAAAAAAAAAAAAGCATAACTGGATGGATTATTGAAATTATGTGAACCCCTAACAGACTCTGTTGGCAAAATTGACCCTTAAAATCTTGAAATGCTCTCCTCATATGAAAACTCAAAAAAAAATCTAAATGTCTTGTGTTTTGTCATCTCCTTTTTGGATGATAACTCAAGAATTCAACTGAAATTTAAAAGCAGACATCAGATGATCCCTCTTACTGATAATTTATTGTAACAGAATTATTATCATTATATGCATAGTGTGAAATCCAATTTAAGACTGCCAAGTTAAGGGTATTAACTTAGGAAGTATTGGGACTAATAAGACTTTTTGGATAAAATGTAACAAGATGCCATGTTAGGGAAATGCTGAAACACACTAATTTTGCTCCACTCCTCTTCACTATCGCTCATATCGATTTACATGAATCATGAATGGCCCCATTAATATTTCTTCAGTTAAACCAATATGTCTTTTTGTCAATTTTCAATATTTTATTTTCCTGCTGTGTATTAAAAAAAAAAAAAAAAGTTTTCTTCCTGCTTCCAATATAGTCATTCTCCAAAGGTAACTAATACAAAGTCTTGAGTACTTACTCAGTATCATCATCTGCATTTCTTTTATTAAGCAGGGTATATATTCAGATATTGCCAAGAAATTTTTTAATTTTCAATGTAGTTAAGGAATTTTTTTTTTCTTTATTTAATGCAAGTGCTTACAAATTTGAGATCATGAGCCAGTTTTCTCATACAGAAGGCATTTAAAAATTGGATCTTAAACTTGTGTTATTCTGAAAACTAGTGATAAATAAATAATTTTGTCTAGTTCCTTGTCATTAAGAGGATGTTTTGTGAAATCTTTTTAAAATAGTAGATATGTTTTGCAATGAAGAATCAAGTACGGGCAGCGATAAGCCTATGTTCATGCGCAGCTGAAATATAGTCCCTAGCATTCTTTGTAAATATACTCAATTAAAATTTTACTTACTATTATATACCCTTCATATTTTAAAAAAATAACACATCACTTGCCAGGTCTTGTCAACTTAACGCATGCGTTGACACCTTTTCGGAACTATTTCTTATGGCTGCCTCGCCGTCACTATTCAAGTTGCACGTTTTCAACAACTTGAATGAAGCATTTAGTTGTTAATGTTTATGTAAGATTGTATGAACAATATCCAAATAAATCTATAGCAAGCAATTTTTCCTGTTTCTAAAGTAAATTTTCTTATTACCTACTCTCATCTTCTTTAATTACACCGCACATTGATACAAAGATCTTGCCCTGGACTTGTTCCTTCATTGCAAGGTTAACCTGTTTTGAGCTATAGAAGGGGAGAAGGCAGCATAAATCTATAAAACAAATTTATTCAGCATAGCATAAATTTCTTTTGTAGACAAGTCCCACCTCCTCCTCCCTTCTAATCTTGTATTTTTGAAAAGTTTTCAAGTATTTAAATGTCTGCACGACTTTCCTCTTTCATGATTACAATTTAAAATTTGGATTTGCTGAGAGATGACTCCTATTTCTCTTTATTTGCAAAATTAATATATTAACCTTGGAAAAATAATACAGGGTGTACATAAAGTCCAGTAACACTTTCAAAATGTTTTTTGAAAAAGCTTTATGAACTGTATCACTACCAGCAATATGAAATCTTACAGGTTTTTTTCAGTAAGTGACAAACGTCCACACGATAATCCAGTTCTTGCCAAGCACTACCCAACCTGCCCTCCGTGGCCTCCGCTGTCACTTGCTTAATTCTCCTCCTTAATTTCGTAACAGTTCCTCATGTACATCAGACTTTTCCAAAAGATGTTTGGAACTGACTGGGAGAATTGAGCAAGTGACAGCCACAGTCACGGAACGTATCGTGTACTAAATAAGTTTGTGTTATTGGTAGTGATAAGTTTCAAAGCTTTTCCATAAAACCATTTTGAAAGCCTTACCAGACTTAATGTACACTCTGCATGGAAACTCCTAAGGTTAATATTTTTTTCATTTTTTTTTTTTTTTTTTTTTTTCTATTTTTCATCCTTCTTAGATCTTATGTGGGAATGATATTCCTACTTGGGTGAATCGTCTTGCCTACTTCAGTTCGTGTGTTCCATTTTTACAGCGTTGTCTGCCACAAGAATGGTTGACACCAGCAGCGTTACAAGCTACACTAAATGACATGCCCGATTCTTCCAGTCATACAAACTCGTCTAGTTCGACTACAAGTTTATAAATTTTTCTACCTGTTGAAAAGCAAACAAGAGAAAATAAACTAATGAGATGGGAAGGGAGAAAAGGGGATGCAAATGAATTCCTCTATAATAAATTGAAAAATGAGGAACAGAGAAGAAGAACATTGATTGCGTGAAAATTGCTTGGAATATAGAAGGCTTAAACAATATTATGCCTCTTCAAAGTTTGTGTACCTGTGTTCAAAAAAACAAAACCAAAAAAAAAAAGCCAAAGAAATCTCTGGAAGTAAGAAACTAACCCTCCCCTTCTTAAATAGTGATAAATAGTTTGATAGTGTTTTTTAAGGCCTATGTTGAAATTTCTTGTATACATATGTACAAAAAAAAAATAAACCAATGTAACTACGACATAAAGCTTTAGAAATTTAAAGTGAAAAGAGAAGAAGAAAAGTTACATGATATTTTTTTAAAACATGTTTCATATTTTAAAAGAGATATTATTCATCTTAAACGTTTGATTTTTAACAACTTTTTGAAGTTTTAATCTGTAAAATATTTTCTTTTTTATTTATATTAACAGAGTGGATTATGTTTCATAAGTTCATTCTTGTTTTTGCTGTAAATTGTTTTAAAAAAAATTATGAAAATGAAAGTCCCATTAACTTTTGTATATAGAACCACTGCCTTAAAGTTTTATCTAGGAATCTCGGAGGTATTATCCAGTAGTTTTGTATAAATTGTATAGAACAGGATAGAATTGGATTAGAAGGTATTCCAATTTTTATATTGATCCTGAGTTTTGGATGTAGGTGGAATTTGACAATGGCTCCACTAAAAAATTTTCAAATTTTTTTATTATAAACAGACTTTACATTTGCTCACTTGAAAAGTAATACTGTTGAAACACTTCCATGTTCAGAGCTAAGCATGTATATTTAACATACTCAAAATTATAGAAAAATAAATGTTTTTTAAAAACCTTTACTGACGATAACCTTATTATTTTTGAGTATTAATTATAGAGGTAACGAAACGCGAGCTGGGAACCAAAGCCAAGCTGCCAGTCTTCAATTCTTTGTCCCCATTCTCACTTGTAGTCATGAGTCTTGGATAATGACCGAAAGAGTGCGATCGCGGGTACAAGTGGCCGAAATGAGATTTCTGATAGGTGTGGGAGGTGTTATCCTACGAGATAGAGTGCACAGCAGCACAATAAGGGAGTCTTTAAGGATTGAGCTGCTACTTCTCTGCATTGAAAGATCTGTTGCGCTGGTATGGCCACATGATACGGATTCCACAAACTGATCTTCCTAGGCAGTTTTTTCCAAGTTGGTGGGCAAGAGACCAAGGGGTCTGCCTAGAACCAGGTGGCTAGACTACATGGAGAATCCAGGTTCTAGTCGCTTGGGTATTACCAGGAAGGACATGCGACTGATGGTGGAACATCGCTGGAGAGCCTCCATAGGGCTGCTCCCCCTGCGACCCTAACACGGATAAGCGGGTTTGAAAAGTAAGTAAAATATAGAGGTTACTTTGGGGAAATAATTAAATCTGTATGGAAATTATTAGCAGTTTTATACAAAACCAAATTTTAAATTGAGAGAAAAAAAATCTTGTTTGATTGCATTTAAAAGAGAAGTGAGTTTATTTTTATTTTGTTTTAAATTTTCTAAGATTTAGTTTACAGTATCAAGAAAATGCTGTGTAAGTAAGTACACCAAAAGCCATAAGCATTACTACAAAGCAGTATAATACACTACCAATACTTATGAAAAAGTAACACAACAGATGACAAAGAGTAAAGAACTTGAATACTTCTCCCCCTAAAATCAAAATTGAGTCCTGAATTTGTTTTAGCAACTAACTTACTAGCACTGATTATTACAGGGTGAAACGTAAGTTTCGATACATAGGAAAAGTATTTTTTTTTTAATTTTTTTTTATGAAAACGATTTTTATTTATATAATATGCTCCACAAGACTACCATAGTTTTGAAAACTTATTTCGATGTGTGTCCTCCACTGTTGAAAAACAGCACTGCAAGAGTTAGCAGGGCTGGACATATTCCAAAAATCTGAGTAGACAGTTGGCTACCACTGCAATTTTCATGGTACCCAGCCCAAAAGTGATTAGATGACTTGACTCAACACAGGCACACTTGAGAATGAATATCAAGTTTAACGATCGAAGTAGTGTTGCCAGTTGTATGATTTTCACAGGCTTTCATGATGGTTTTAAATTGGGCAGATTTCTAAAAATATAATTACAGTATATAAAATGGTCAAGTTGAGGAAAAAGTTAGCCTCACAATCAAAAATTAAAATGCTACGTATCATCAGCTATATCTCTCCTATCTTATGAGCGCAAGGGTGCTAGTTCAAATTCTGTGTGCGTTTTTCTCTTATTTTTTATTACTATTTTTTTTCAAAAAATAAATTAGTTTTAATTACCATATTTTTCTTTTAATATTTCATTCGTCATTATTCGATGAAAATTCATCCAATGATATCAAATTGCTTTGTATAAATATAATGAAATGAATGACATTAAGTCAAGAAATACGTTAATCAGTAAAACAGTAATTGAAGGCTTGCCCGGAAGAATGTGACTTGTTACATATGAATGTATGTAACAAGTCCCGTTCTTCCGGGCAAGCCTTCAATTGTATAAAGTTCACAAGAAATAAGTTTGTCATTGCAAGCAGCATTTTGCACTTAAATAATGTATGAAAAATGAAAATGAACATAACCAAAACAGACGTATGGCCGAGAAATTCCAACCATTTGTCATTAATAAAAGGGAACAAACACTCATGGAATTCGAATCGGTTTCTCACATGCCGACAGAGTTATACGAAGAATAAATACGCAAGTAACAAACTGGAAAGAAGCCCATGCTTGCCTTCATGTATATAGTAATGACATGGTTATTAGAAATTCTAATAACCATGGTAATGTAATTACACCTTCCAATCAGCTGCCACATTGGCCAGTAGCTAAGTGGCTCCTACCTGTTTGAACATTGTAGCCAAAATGGAATTTCTGGTAGCAATTGGCTACTAAAATATAGGATTTGTTGCTCTGAGTTAGGCTAATGGCATTGATAATAGTTCCTTGAGATGATTTGTTTTGTATCTTTTCCTGATACATCATGGCCTGCAAATGTCCCCCAAAGATAAAATTCCTGTGTGGGTGAGATCTAGGAGGCCACCTCAACCTATAGAAACATCTGCATAAATAATAGTTTTCATAAAAAGTTTATTTTCGTGTGTAGGGAAACTTATGAGACAACACCCTTTAGTGGAAATGGGAAGGAGCTCCATCCATTCGGAGAATGTAATCATTGTAAGGAAAGCACGAGTGTTCTCGACTATGTTCTTCCACATTTAATAGGCCATGCTAAAAATCTTGTAAATTGATCATAGTGATCATGTGTGCAATGTGACCAAGGATGCTCACATTTCCAGACTGCGTAATGAATCTCACAGTTGGCAAGTTGCATCCTTTATAGGGTGGGAAATTCTATTTTATTCACTTGGGAAACCAAGAAAAAAATTCTGCAACTTCAGATTGAATCAGGAGCCACAATTATGTCTTGCTGTTCTTACAACTGAGCTATCAAATTATTGAAGCAATTTTTTTCAGGAATATCGTACAATTAATTCACCATTTTTTATTTAGAATTTGTATTTGATGGTTTAAAGAAAGATAAAAAATTCTGACTTAAATTTCATGTGCTTGCTGTCGTCTAGGCTATTCTATAATTTGACAAGTCTTTAAGACATGCTGAAACCACTTTGCTTTTCTTTTGTTTCCTACTTCATATTTACCGTATTGACCCAAACATAAGGCGATATTTTTTCCGTAAAATTAGCAGTCCTCTTGTATTCATGCCTCGCCTTTTGCATACAGACATTACTTTAGTGAGGAGAATATAGTCGGGCGATTATAGGAAGATACGAGGTCTGTTCAAAAAATACGTAGATTGACGTCATAAAATAAAATATACTTTATTCAGAAGTTACACATCTGGGTCCCCTTCAAAGTACTCTCCTCCCCGACGCACACACTTATCCCAACGGTGTTTCCACTTTTGGAAACAGTCCTGGAACGCTTCTTTTGTGATGTCCTTCAGCGCCGTCGTCGCATTTGCCTTTATGTCGGGAATCATCTCAAATCTCCTTCCTTTCTTTTGAGTTTGGGAAACAAGAAGTCACAAGGAGCGAGGTCAGGTGAGTAGGGTGGGTGAGGAAGAAAAGTGATAGTGTTTGGCCAAAAACTCTCGAGTTCTGAGGGCTGAAGCGTTGTCGTGATGAAACAACCAGTCACCACTCGTCCACATTTCTGGCCTTTTCCGCCGGATAGCATCCCGCAGACGTTTGAGAACTTCGATGTAGTAAATCTGGTTCTCTGTGGAGCCTTCTAAAATTCCGCCAAATTCTAAAAATCCGCCAAACGAAAAAAACATACTTCACAAACAACCGCGTAGCTAATCAACCAATACTGATATTTGCAATCAAAAAACTGCCTTGTAATCAGCAGATCTGTCAGAAGATGGCGACACCAAGCGATTTTGATTGGGACCAACAGGGCCCGTGCAATTCAAACAGTCTACGTATTTTTTGAACAGACCTCGTATATGGCTACTCCCATTTATTGAAGATAAAACTTAGTCACATGCCCAAGCAGCCAAAAATCTATAACGATTACCTCTTCCTCAGCCTTTATTAAAAAATCAATGTTTTTGTGAGAATTACTTATTCGATCAAGTGACCCATGGCAACTTAAGTTTTATGCCATGTGTCTTCCTAAAATGGCCCAACAATAGTGACAATTAGTGTTGATGATGAGAGCAGCAGTGATGCAGTAAATGATAAATAAACTATAAGCAACTTTAAGTATAGAAGAAAAATGAAAGGAAAAAATTTAGCGATCATGACTTTCTAGTTTGTCGCCACTGGATTATCATGAATACTGGTACAGATAAGCTGTCTCCAAGTGTCCTAAAGATTGCTAAGCAGTCAAGGTGGAAACCCTAATGATAGGGCGGCACTGGCTTGCAGACTGGGAATTTCTCCTTTCAAAACCATCAGCAAGCTTCTGAACCTGGAGACTCGTGGTCCCTGGTTTGAATTGAGATTGTGGAGTTCTTCCTTTTTTCATCTACAGGGAGAGTATAAAAAATATTGGGAAAAGTTTCAGAAAAATAGATTTATTTCAGATATTGCTACTAAACCTTAAAATTCTTCAAAATGTATCCCTCGAGTGTTTACACACTTTTGCCAGCGACTTTTCCATGACTCAAAGGCTCCCTGCTAGGTGGATTCTGGAAGGTCCTTAAGGGTATGCGTTCAAGCTTCTTTGACGGGACTTAGGGCCCCATTGTGATGTCCTTTGAGGGAGGATTTAACTTTTGGGAATAGGAAAAGGTCTGCTGGGGCCAAGTCGGGACTGTAAGGGGGTTGGGGAATCATGGTGTGCACTGTCATCTTATCAATACCGATTCGATCTGCAATTGTGCGCACACTTAACCGACGGTTAGGCTTGCCAACCCTCCCAAATTGCCCGTGAGTCTCCCGGAATCAAACTGGAACAAGCATTGAATTAACATGGAGTCTCTCGTAGTCTCTCTGAATTGCCAGTCTTAAAGTTGGCACTTCACGCACACGTTGCATGTTGTCTCGTCCATCTTTGAAGAGCTTGTGCCACGCTTTCATCCTTGAACACTTGGTGAATCATGCCTAACGTCTCCGTATCCGATTACCCCAGTCCAACACAAAATTTGATGGCGTACCACTGTTCAATCATTCGCTGCATTTTGAGCTTGCACAGAGTCACTCGACAGGGGTCTACTAAAACTTTGGTCTAGCCTGAACTAATACTTGGAGCTGTGAACTACAGTCACGTCAGGAAAAAATTGTTCCTGATACTTTTTATACAGACCTGTATACTTAAAATTTAATTCTTGAAGCATAGTTCAGTGTTTCAAGTTGGAAGCCTTGCAGTACATAGTGGGAAAAGAAACCCAGAATTCCGACTGATTTCACCTTTTATTACTAACTTTGTGAAGGATTGTGTGTTACTTACTGATACTTACTGCAAGGCCTCCATTAACTTGAAACATTTATTCCCCTGGCTCATCATCTAATTGGGATTAGGAAATGCTCCAGACTGGGCTTAACAATGCATGTGTATGTGCATCATCCACAGATAAAATCCTTCAGAGTATTTCTATTCATTGATTACTTTACACTAAATGTAAATTGGTTTCATGCACAATTCAAATTGCTCTCTATTTTCAAATGATTATGTTGAACTATTTTAATCTTATTTTTTATTTTTCATGAAGATTTGGCAATTGAAATATTTAAAAAAAAAAAAAAAAATAATGATTTTTGATTAGGAAAAAAAAAAAAGCTTATAATTTTATTTGCATGGAAAAATAAATAGATACATATTCAAAATTCACAAATACTATTACTCCCAAGTAACAGTAATTCTGCCTCCATCTTCAACTGAGTAGAATGCTAAATCTTCTTGATCATCATGAAAGATAAATTCTAGTATAGGCCTTGTATCCTGAAATTTCATTCATAATTTGACTTAGTCTTAATTTTAATTATGATTTGTATTTCTTTGATAAGTGAAATAATTTGCCAACCTTTAAAAATGTGTAGGAAATCTGCAGGTCTTGATGGTTTACTTTGTACAATTGCTGCAGTAGACGCTTCAGTTTTTGTATAGTCATTGTTGCTTGAAAATAAAAAGAAAAAGAGCACATTTTATATGTGAACATCTTCTTAAAATGCTCCTAGACACGAGCAGAAAAGAAAATAGAAAAAAATAATTAAAAAAATTCAATGCTTACAAGGGAGCCGTTTCTTAAATTTTTTATCACACACTGGACTAATAATCTCTAAATCTAAACATCTGTAAAGGAAAATTGTTCCTGCTTTGCAGATACTGTGCAGTACGTCTTTGTTAAAATCAGACTTTGTATATATAAAATAAAAAATTTCCTTTATCACCAAGAAAAGTGAGAATAAAGAAATTTGTCTTGCTATCAAATCAAAGCTGTTATACACAGGATGCCTTAAAGTTTTAGGGTCAAAATTCTAATGAGGACTATAAGGCGAGTATTTGAGGAAAGAGTTATTACAAGGGCACATGAAATATTGCCACATTCTTTCAAATATCCTTACTGTCCAATGTACAAGGAAACAGCAGTTGGACCCTGGAAAGCATCAGATTCTACAGGGATTTCATACACCAACCACTTGATGTGTCCCCACAGGAAAAAATCTGGAGGAGTGAGATCCAGTGATCGCACTGGCCATGGGACAGGGCGTCCTCTTCCAATCCAATGATTAGAGAATCTGTCTTCCAGGTGCTTGTGGATATAAACATTGAAATGAGTATGCATACCACTTCCTTTTGGAAACAACAAGAAATGCAGTGCCTAACAACTCCGGCAGCAAATGAACACCAGGTAACGTGATCAATTTAAAATGGGTGGCAGGAGATAAGGTCCTATTTAATAATTAGGTGATCTTGTACAATTCCAGCCTACAAGTAGATATACAATCGGTGGTGGTGACCAGACAACATATGGCATGTAAAATGCCATCACTCTAAACATGGCTATTGCGATAGTTGAAATCACCATAATGGGTGTCGTATGTGAACAAAGCACGCTGTGTTTGGTATTGTAGCACGGCACTGGATAAACCATTAAGGGCTGGTTCTACCAACCTCGGATAAATCCTCAGATAGAATAAGTATTGGAATAAAGCTCAGATAGGTCAAAACTGTGTTCTACTATCCTCATTTAGGATAAATCCTCAGATAAACACAAGAATAAATCACAGATATCCGGGTAAAATTATATGGTCCTCGAGATATCGGATAGCTACTAATTCTTGGTGTAGTGAGCAGTTTCGTTCAAATTTATGAGCGAAAATGGTGGTACTTCCAGTTCGCTTCGATTTGAAAATTCCTTCAAAACCAGTTTATTTCGTGTTATACAGGGTGACCCGAACGTATCCAGCATAATTGTTTAGGAACATTGTATGGTTCAAATGGAACAAAATATGTCTTATAAATATTACATCTAGTTTCGATCGTGTGTGAGATATCGATGTTTGTCTATTTTCTTGTCGAGTTGTTGAAGCAAATAAATAAAACCCTTGAGAGTGCACATCACTTTTATTCTGCATACTGACAGAATATTACATTGAACTACAAAATAAAAGTAAAATGATACAAGGAATAAGAATAAGAAGAAAGTAACAAATCAGTGTTGAGGAAGCCCCTCAAAATGGTTGCCCCCAGCTCCAATGCACTGTTACGTCTTCTGACAACTGAACTGGTAGCTGCCATAATCTGGTCGGGTGTAATTGCTCGACTACAAGCTTGAATGTTTGGTATATGAAAAACAGGAAGAGTACATTTAAGAATAAATAGGTAAACCTACGTCTTTTTCTAGGAAAAGATTCTAAATAAAAGAAAATAGACAAACGTCGATATCTTACACACGATGAAAACTAGATGTAATGTTTATAGGATTTTTATTCCATTTGAACCATACAATGTTCCTAAATTATGCTGGATAAGTTTGGGTCACCCTGTATAATTACCATTTTAAGGTTTTAGGGTGCAAGTGAACAGCAGATTAGATCTAGATTATCTGTCTGTATTTCATTTTCAATGATCAACAACATAGCCCCCAAAAGGAGAAACTAAACGGAAGTTTGAGTCTGTGATCTAAGTTCTCGAGCTGCATTTGTTTTTCGGGTTTCTTTTTTCTGCCATGCCGCGTTTCAACGCCAACACTGACTGGAATGAATATTTTTGTTTTTTTCCCACACTAAATATCAAACTGACAAATCACAGTGCACTATACCGTCGATAAAGTTTTCCAAGGAATGAAATATATTGGTAGAACGCAACTGAAGTGGTATACCAGGGATAAGTTTAAACCTTCGATAGCTATCTGTTCATTAGTACGATCCACATACAATAAATACTTATTTTGTTTTAGCTATCTGATTATTTATCCGGTGATGGTAGAACCGGCTCTAACGGAAATAAAATCTGAATTCTATCTGATGCTGAAATATGCATTTCTGACCATTGTTGTCCTATCTCAAAATACTCAGTTTACAGTCTTCCACCATCTGTAAAATTTAGACCCCAAAGGTTTGAGAGACCTTCGATAATACATTTCCATTATTGCAACTAATAATAATTCAAAATTTCTTATAAATTTTCTCATTGTCAAGTAAAAATTCTGAGCTGGAGCAAATCTATACTTCATCTCGCTATGTCAGTAGAGAAACTCATGTGACTGAAGTTACCTTTATGCAAAATTTATACCTCAACAAAAATGCTCCGCACCAGTGCACCACTGGCTTTATGACGGTATGAGCTTTGACCTTTCCTTGAACCTGAAGGTCAGCTTTTGCTTTCGGTGGGATAAAAATGGCTGAAAGCTTTTCAAATTACATTACAGAAATAATAAAAAAATAAAATCACTTTTTTGAAATTTTGTAAGACAAAAAGGAAAAGAAAGGCACGAAGGCAAAAAAATCCGAGTCAGGGGACTACTTTCTAAAAAGATCACGTAAGTTTCACTACCGACATAGTGACACTGAGTATATACACTTTAAAATTAAAAGCCTGTGATAAAAATTAAACTCCTTATCCTACTATTTGGTAAATTAATGCAATTTGTAAAATTTTTTGCAAAGAAGAAATTTTTGAGTGAAAGTATGAGACAGGGGTCCCACGGTTAGTACATTCGTACTAGATTCAGTACATTTCGGCTGGCCTCAGTAAGTCAGTGATACGCTGGCAATTGTTAGTACGAAACACAAAAGTGTATTACTAGATAGTCTAATATTTGGGATTTATTTTCAAAATCTTGGGTTTTTGAGTCTTATTGCTAAAAAATAAATTTAGTGATGATTTAAATTAAATCGGGGATGGAATCAGAACGAGACGAGAAGACCAGAGGCATGATACATCATATCATTGTTCTTCTACTGGATACAGTCCTGATACATTAGCCAATCCAAAGGACTGCTTTGAAATCACAGATCTTACTGCGTTTTGGTCAAAGGTATCAATGGTTAAGGATGGAATGAGAAACAATGTATTTGAGGTACACACTTCAAGCATTGCCTCATTCTTCTGCCTGTGTGGAACGAAGTTTTTTGATTTAATTCAATGGATATTCAATTTAGTACTTTTTGCAAGTGTAGGTGTGGGACTCTTGGTATGAAAGCAGACTATGAAAATCTTGCTACAGAAAGTACATGCCGTCAACTTACTCACAGTTAGCAATAATGATGAATAATAAAAGTTGAATAATGAAAGTAATGTTCATTTTTCAACTTACCTCACAGTTAGCATTCAGGCATTTATCCCAGCATCGTGCAAGTTTAAGCATGCCGTCACTGTATATGTCCTTGCCAAAATTTGCAAAGTACTGCCGAATTGGAAAATCCAGATGTCGAGCGGCTTCATGCATTTTAATCCTTTGGTTTTCCTTATCAAAACTTCCACCCACTTCACAATTCTCTAGTGTGTGCACATACTTTGGTCTTCCTCTTCGTTTCTCTGGATCATTATGCAATTCTGTTTAGCCATCTGTGAATTTCCTGCATCAAAAGACACCTCTTTTCAACTCGAAACATTCTCCCCATAAATGTGAGATGAATCTCACTCTAATTCAGTGCTTCTGCTTGAAGAAATTGGATAACCGCATGCACCTCAATTTTGGAATAATTTTCTATGACATTACTCATTTTTATGTGCTTGCTACACCCAAACTACTGAACAGAGTGTAGTGATATGCACGTTACTACTACCATAGCTCATGAGACAATGTCACATCATGTTTGAACAATTGTGCACTTTAGAAAATTGTCAGCGCAACTACTTGTACCTTTAATATTGGACCGCCTTCATATCTTTGTAGGAGAAAATAAGCGTTTTACATTCCTTCATTATAAATTTTGAATAGGTAACTTTAGGTTTTAAAAAGTAGGCAAGTACGCCAAAATGCCCATTATGAAAGATTAATAATTATAACGAATATTATTGCCTAAGTTAAGCATAAAAGTAATTTGTTATCTACAGATGGACCTAAATTTAAGACTGCCAATGGTTGGACCCCCCCCCTTTTTTTTAAATAAGTATTGTAATTTTGATATAATACAGTTTCATTTTATCACAGTCATAGTAGACTTTGATTACATTGCTGTAAAAAGTATTCAAGTTTTGTTTTTTTTTAGTTTCAAAGAAATTATCAACTGCTGAATTTTAATATATTCACAGTTAAAACAGTTTGTGGAGGAAAGGATAGGTAGGATTGAGTATCTGAATTTTCATTAAAGTATCTGTGGAATATGACTAGAAGGAAAATGATTCATCTTACATCCTATAACTATATTAAATTTTATTTAAAATTAAGGATACCAAATAATTTCGTCTTTAAAATACGTTGCTGAGAACCCAATTCTGATTCTTCTGTTTCTCCATGTCCTTGTAAGAGAATTATGTTCATGTATAGTGATAGGAAGATAATTAAAATGGAGAGAGAAAGAAATAAAACCCCTCTCTTTCCCCACTTACTGTTAATCAATTCCAAGTAACGTGGATGTTCTCTTAAAAAGTCTAAACGTTTTTCTGTTGAACCACTCTTAGCAATATCTAGCCAAATTTGGCCATATTTTTTAAGATAATCAAGCTCTGCACCTCTCCGCTCAGCATGAGTTATCTTTCAAAAGAGAAAAACAATTATAAAAGTCAAAATTGCACAAGAAGAAAAAGCATAAACGACACTAAGAACACTTACTTCAACACGATTCAACATTTTTAATAGGCCAATATGAGCTATAAAAAGCTGACGTGTAGTTTCATATGAATACATTTCACAAACAGGATTATTATCCATCCGAAGTTCAATTAAATTTTGCAATTTGTGCAATTCTGAAATATCAGTCCACTAGAAAAAAATAAAAATATAATAAAAATATACAAAAGAGGTAAATGCTAACATTTGATAAGACATAAAGGAAACATACCTTGCTACAGTTATTATCAGACAATCGTAATATTTCCAACTGTGCAAAAAATTTAGTTTTTTCTCCAGGTTCACAATCAGGAAAGATGACAGAGTCTATACCACAGTTATTAACATGCAAAATTTTTAATCTGCAATAATTGAGTACATATTAGTAACAATATTTCCAGTAATAAATTCAACTTTAAGAATCTGGAAACTAATTATAATCAACCTTATTATTTCCTCAAAAAAAATTTAACATGTTACAATGAAAAAGAAATCAGTATCATTGGCAAATTTGACCCCCCCCCTTTTTTTTCTTGTATTCAATATATTCTGTATAAGAGACACCAAAATAATCTTTGTGGCAAAAATTGAAAGTGCCCTAATAAAATTTTGAACATCGTAAAAAATGCAGCTACCTATTACTAGCATGCCCATAAAAGCCAAAACCATTTCCAGAAAGTATACAGGGTGATTCAGAAAGTGTGTATAACTGTAAGCAATGACAGAAGTGACCAGAATGAACATTTTCTTTTAATACAACGTGGGTCCGAATTTGAACGCTAACTGAGATATGAACAGAAATAAAAATGCCGCCACCAAGATCAACAAGTTAATAACTCAGGTTCTGCAACGCCTAAAATAATGAATTTTGGAGGAATAATAAGGTACATAAAAGTCTGTATACTGTTAAAGTTTGATCGAATTCCAACAAGTAGTTTCCGAGTTACGCACTACACGTAACACGTGCTGGTTAGTACTCGCATGTGAGCACTGTTACGATTTTGAATGTGTATAATTAATGAGCGATAAGATATTTATATAATAAAGTTCATTTAATAATATACCTTTCATAAATTTAAAGTGAAAATAAATATTGATTAAATTATTCATATTATAGTTTATGGAAGTGTAATAGCAAAAAATTATATTAAGTAATGCACTAAGTCTAATCAAAAATCGTTAGATGTTTGGGTTGCATATTCAAAAACAATGAAATAAAAAAAATTATTAACCTCCAAGGAAATTTACATTAACTGAATACCTAGGGAGAAATGCAAGTTTCAAGAGTTCCTTCCAGTCACCAATATGGTTGGAATTTAATTCAAGAAATTCCAAGTGTTGCAACAATCCTACATCTGGTGTTTCAATTCTCTTGATTTCATTGAATGGTAGGAATAAATTTTTTATTTGAGGAAAAGCTCTTCCACAAACCTGCACCTGCAAAAATAGATAATTGCCAATTTTTTTTAACTATTACATTGGCTTATTAAAAAAAACAACAACTTGTTAAATACATTCTTACATCATCCCATTTATAACCCATTGAAGCCATTCTGAGTTCTGTCAACATTTCAAAGGATTCTTTCAAGTGCTTGTTAATTCCAGTTAATTTAAGCTTATTTCCACTTAAAAAAGAAAGAATTATTTTATTAAATTTGTGTTGCCATATTTCTTGAAACAATGCAGGACAATATGAAAAAATGAATCGCAAATAATTTTTATTTATTTTATGACTTACAGAAAATTAATAGTATCAGTACTCCTAGTGATAATAATTATGAATGCCCCTAACCATCATAGAGGAGACATAAGATAGAGCATGCATTCGCTTGCGCAGTGAGCAATTTCAGATACCAGCATAGAGGCGAAATACCCAAATGCAATTTGAAGAAACAGATGAGAGCGAAGCGGTGCTGTTTACAATACAAAGACAGTGTAGTTTAGCATTTTTGGGAATATAATTTTCTATTAAAGGAACTGTTTTTGCAAGGAGTGGCGTATGGAGAAAGTGAGGGCTTTGCGTGCTCTATCTTATTTCTCCTATGAGTTGATGTTTACAAATTGGCACGAATTTTCTTTGAGTACCGAGAGGTGGCATTAATTTGGGAGCACGGTATTTTGACTGTATTACCATGAAAGCGAGTGTCACTCGAATTTAATGCATTGAAATAAATTTTCGTTTATATCAGTGATTTTTTTCACAAGAGAAATAATCATCTAACTATATTTTTTAATATAGCAAATCTTATTGATTGATTATGAATTGAAGAGCTTGGGCCATTAACAAGACAGGTCAGATAAAGAAAGTTTAAGATAAAACCATTATTGTATTTCAGATTTACACTGAATCAAGTATTGGGGGAAAGTTTTTTCATTTTTGCAATTGGCACTCAGATTAATGCATAAGTGAATTTTTTATTCATCAAAATAATCTCCATCATTATCAACAACCTTCTCCCAACGAGATACTAAATCATAAATTCCTTTTTTATTAAAGTTACGAGTTTTATAGTTGAAAAACATCCAGTTCATGTTTTAGCTCTTCTTCTGTCTTGAAGCACTTGTTTCTCAAATGGTTATCGAGAGATCGGAAAAGATGATAGTCTGTTGGAGAGATATCCCGAGAATACGGTGGGTGAGGTAACACTTCCCAGGCAAGTTTGTTTATTGCCTGATGGGTCGCTTTGCCATACCCAGACGTGCGTTGTCACAAAGAAAAACAACACTCTTACAGTTCGCAAGAGCTGGCTGTTTTTGCTTGATTTTTTCATGTACACATTGAAGCTGACCAGCATACACGTCTGCTGTGATAGTTTGTCCTGAATTTTGGAGCTCATAATGGATTACACCAGCTGTAGTCCACCAAACAACTCAAGAGAATCTTCCTAGGGTGGAGTTCTGCCTTGGCTCGTTTGCGAGGAGGTTCATCTGCTGATAACCACTGATACGAACATCAGTTATTATCATATAATACCCATTTTTCATCACGTGGGTAAGAATTCGATCAAGAAATGGGTCGGAATTGTTAGGCGATAGCAAATGGTGAGTTGGTGATGCTTATTGTCTTCAGGCAGTGCATGGAGCATCCATTTATCCAGTTTTCCAATCTTATGCAAATGAGTTCTTATGGTTCAATTGTCACATCCAAACTTAGAAGAAAGCTCTGCACTACTCTGGCTTGGATCCGACTCAATTTCAGCTCTCAGGACATCGTCGTTGATGACTACTGACTGTCGACCAGTACGCGGTTCATCTTCAAGACGTTCATCACCAGTTCTAAATTTTTTGAACCAATTCTGTGTCGTCCGGTTGGTGACAGAATCATCACCGAATGCTGTACAAATGTTACGAGCAGCCTCCGCTGCTTTATGGCCAAGTTTAAATTCATACAACAGGCAGGCTCGAATTATTGGTGATGTAGGTGCCATTTCAGACTTTTTTTTCAAAATAAAATTGAATGTTTTCACTTAGACAAATAAGTGCAAAAGAATGACCAATCATTTCTCTTTAATGTATAAAAATTTGCATTATTCAAATCATCCTACGAGAGGATTGTAACCATTCAAAAAGTAATGGTGAAGAAACGAAAAAACTTTCCCCTGGACCAGGCCCGCCGCCAGAAATGTTTGGGCCCCTGACAACTGGTTACGTGTGGGCCCCTCTGGGCTCTGCCTCGTGCCTGATCAAGCGTGGCTGACGAGGCCCCCCTTCCGTTGGGGCCCCGGACTAGAGTCCCGTTTGTCCCCCCCTGGCGGCGGCCCTGCCTGGACCTGAAAGAAATCACTGAATTGTGGTGGCATCTGTTCAAGAATCATAATACTTTTTTCACAGGTTGTGGAGGAAGTATTCCTCAGTTTAGACAAAAGCGTGGCTTGTCTTATTAATACCCCAAGCCTTTAACTGATGAATTCAATACATGCCCTCTATGATATGGTTTAAAACAAGAAACAGAATAGCGGATGTCTGCTAACCCTAATTTAACCTTTAATTATCATGGGATCTTTCAGACCCAAAGAAAAATTGAGAGTGCTATTGCCATCAAGTCACTTTTCAAATTGGAGTCATGGCCTTTCCTGATTTTTTTATCTCCTTACTCTTGAGGAGCATATGCATTTTTAAAGTTTGCTGCCATCATAAGAAAATTGAAATTGTTAAAATATTATTTGAGGTGGGGACAATAAACCTCCCATAGGAGTTATTATTTATTTAGAGATTTATGTTTTTTTTTCCCTAGCTAAATTCATAGTAGAAAACCAGCTTCTACTTTTGGACTCCAGGCACTTGTCTCATTGAAATAAGATTTAAATTTGCAATATTTGCACATTCCTTAGGTAATAAGAGCAAAACATAATACATGTAAATCATGTGAAGAATGGATAATGCATCAACCAGAGTCAGCAGTCCTCCTGCAAAGAGAAAAAAAATTTTTTCCCTCTTCCCTAATATCATATACAGTATCATATATGTCAATAAAGTAGGATTGACATATTAAATCTGAAAATGCTAGTGGCGGAGAGCATCTGTGTTAAATGCTTAATATGCAGTCTTGTTACTGCAGCTGAAATCAAGAATAGAATTATGTATTTAACTGTCTTTTATATTTTGCTGTGCTCTGGTGCCCTTTCTGTGCTTTTAAGCAGAACTCATGTAACTCCCATACATTCCCATGTTGACTTCACTTTGGCTTAGCACTCAACTCAAACACTTCTGCTATGAGGATTTTCAGTATTAATTAAAAAAAAATTGTTATTCAAATATATGATCAAGGATAGAACATGGTAGATTTACTTTCACTCCCACATCTCTTCTTAAGATACCAAAAGCTTAGAGAAATTGTTTTACATACCTAATGTCCAAGATTCTCAATTTTTTTAAGTATTGAATAATGTTGGCTACATCTGTCCATGTACTTAGCAGATTTTTTGAAAGATCTAATTCATGCACATTAGGAGTAAAATCTGTTAAATCATTATTTTCATCAATGCCATTCACATTCATGGTATTTAAGCATATTGTTTTCAACTCGTGAAATCGACTATAATAAAGGAAAATTAAAAAAAAAAAATCTTTAAGTTTAAAAATAATGAAAAATTTGGAAAATACATTTATTCATACATTATATTTCTCAAAGTAACATAACTGAAAGGAATACAGGCTTAGTAATATAATATGTTGCTGGTATATATTTTAATGATGGAATGGACAATTTTTTTGGCTGTAGCTCTTATCACTATAGAATATTTCTAGTTACTTTGAAGATGAAGAGTTAAATAGCAAATTGTCAATTCGTTAATTCTAAACTTTTCTACAGATTTTCCCCTATGTTGGCTTCCTGATTTGTTTTTGTTTTTAAAATCCGTGATTTTAATGTTTAATTAGCAGAGAAAGAGCGAGAACAAAGATTTTCTGGGGAACCCTCAAACACATTGAGTCTTAATCATTTGTCAATATTGTTTAAATAGATGGATCTTGATAAACAACAAATATTTGTAAAACACAGGGTTGATGCATTTCAGGCGTAGCCTTTTTCAGAGCATGTCCTACATCGAGGTATTTTAGAGGAACACTTGGTGGGGAAGGGGAGGGGGAAGGAAAAGTTGAAGAATGGGCTAATATTACGAAAAGAGCCAATGTAGTGACCTAATAGAAATTGTAGGTCACCCCATTGGGTCTTTTTTGTAATACCAGCCCATTTGTCAACCCTTATCCCCTAAGTATTCCTCTACAATAAATCAGTTTTTTTTAAATCAATGTAACATTCCTCTACAACAGTATCGACCCAGTGTTGTAAAAATATTAGTAGTTTATAAAGATACAGCTATAAGGACGACTTAAATGAAAGTGAGCCAATGCGAATATATGACAAACAGAGTACTTTATTTAAAAGTAGTCTCCATGAGCATTTAGACATTTGCCCCACTGACTAACGAGCTGCGTGATTCCCTTCTCATAAAACTCCTTGGGTTGCTGCTTCAAAATGTCTGTAACTGACTACTTCACGTCATCGTCTGAAAGGAATCTGGTTCCCTTGAGCTGTTTTTTAATTGCCCGAAAATGTGGAAATCGCAAGGCAAGAGGTTGGGTCTGTATGGTGGATGTTGCAGCGTTTCCCACTTGAACCTTTCCAGTTTACCCTTAACCACACTTGCAACGTGGGGATGGACATTGTTGTGTAGCAAGATGACCCCATTCGTCAATTTTCCAGGTCGTTTGTTCTTGATTGCGACACGCAGCCGATCCAGTGTTTCACAATGTCGGAAACGATTGTTGTCTTTCCATGTTTAGCAAATTCGATCAGTAATGGCCCCTGACGAAAAAAAAGCCAACAGCACCCTTCTGGTGGAAATGACAGCCTTTGCTTTCTTTGGGGATGGCGAATTCAAATGTTTCCACTTTGTCATCATGTTTCAGGCTCTTAGTGGTGGCACCTTGATTCGTTCCCGGTCACAATTGCAGATAAGAATTCGTCAACCTCATTGTGATACCGGATCAGAGAGTCAAGGCAGCACCAAACCTCTCCATCTTCTGGCTGTCATTCAAAATTTTGGGCATCCATTGAGCACACAAGGGCCGATAACCGAGATGGTCATGAATTATGGTGTGAACCGAACCGTGACTGATGTTCACACACTCTGCCAGTTCATGGATGCTTATCCTCCGTTCTTATCTAATCAGCTCATCAACCTGTGCAATTGTGTTGGGGGGTGATTGCACGGTGGCTTTGGCCCAGTCTTGGATCGTCTTTACAATTTTCACATCCTTCTTTGAAGCATATGCTTCAACGCTTCACACTAACCAATGAAATGCAATGTTTGCCATACACGGCAGCCATATGGCGACTAATATCATGTTGGGAAACATCTTCAACTGTCAAAAACCTGACCACACCATGCTGTTCATCTTTTGGAGCGTCCATTATATCATGCAACTGTGTTCAACCAACACCACCTAAAGACAAGGCCTGGGCGCTGAAACATCATTCCATTGTTACATCACTTCAGTAGGGAAAATTCAGGGCTTATTATTGGTGGAAATACGGTTAACAATTCCCTACTGAGGTGATGTAACAATATAATGACATGTCAGCATCCAGGCCTTTTCTTTAGGTGGTGTTGGTTCAACCCAGTGTATGAGAACCTTAAACAACTTTTATCCTCGTGCCTACGTGTCACTTTTGTAAATGAGAGATGCCTGTGTGCTATGCACATGCGTCGCAGATAATGAACCGAACCATTTTTTGTGTGGGATGGGTTGGCTCACTTTTATTTGACTCGCCCTCGTATTTATATTTTATTTTCGGAAGAAATTAATCTTATTTCTAGTAAGTAAACGGGCAAATTTACACTTCTCCACTCATAAAAAATAAGGGAAAAAAATAACAACTTGTGAATCAAATATAACATTTGTTTATTCTCTCCTTTTACATGCAAGACTCAAAGATGTCCTTGCCCTAAAGGAAGATCAATCTCATATAAATAATTATGAGAATGTTCCACTTTTAAATTACCGGTAGTTAAATTTATCAATTACCGGTAAATACCAGTACCATTATTTCACATATTTTTTAGATTTCTAAAATACGAATATAGTCAAAGTGTTGTTAATGATTACTTGATTATTTTAAACTATCTAAAATATCTAGACAAATATTTAAGCATTAAAAAATAATCATCAAAAGAGCAACAACAAAAAATCTAGTACGAAGTTCTTACCTTTGTTTCTCTATAATTTTATCCATTCCTAATACTTCAATAGGTTTTGTTATGCAACTTGACTGTATTACATATGTGCTACTTGTCTCCTCATCACTGCTCGGTTTCTGTCCATACTGTTCACAGACAGCTTTATGATATGATATTCCAAATTTAGCTTTATGTGGCCTGATGAAGGAACCTGAAGTGCGGAACCTGAAAATTATTCATGAAATGTTAATTTACGAATAAAGTAACTAGAACAATTGTTTCAACAGTGTACTCAGGGTTGTTCAAAATAACAGAACAGATTTCACACCTTTGTTATTAATTTAATGGTGACATTTTGATGCGGGCTTATTCTCATTAGGATCTTGAAGTTACGAGGGAAAGTCAGTAAGTTACAAATGGATCTAGAAATAAAACAAATATGAGTAGCAACTTGAAAACTATTTTTATTTCTCCACGTAATCTCCCTGTACAATGAGGCACTTGTCCCATTATTTCAAAAGCCCCTCAAAGCCAGCAGCATACACTCGCATGCCAAAAGTCATGGGATAGCACCTGATAACATGTGGGACCTCCTCTAACCTGGCAAAATTCCACAGTGCGACGTGGCATTGATTCCACAAGTCGGTGGAAGACATCTGAAGACATTGCCAACCACTCCAACTGGAGAGCTTCCCACAATTGCCCATTATGGAGCCACCACCGGCTCGCACAGTGCATGCTTGACAACTTGGGTCCATGGCCTTCATTGGGTGTGCGCCACACTGGAATCCTACCATCACCCCGTATCAGCTGGAATCGAGACTCTTCAGACCAGGTCACATTTTTCTAATTGTCAAGTGTCCAGTCAATATGTTCATGGGCCCAGGAGAGACGTTACTGACGATGTCTTGTTGTTAGCAAGGGTACCCTCGTGGGTCCTCTGCTTCCATATCCCATGGACACCAGATTTCGTTGCTCAGTTCGCATCGATACAGCTCTAGTATCACCCTGGTTAAAATCTGATATCATCTGGCATAGTGTCAGTTGCCTGTTAGTGGTGACCATCCTACTCAGACACCATTGGTCCCATTCATTGAGAAGGTGTGGTCGACCACTGCATCGTCCATGGTGGAAGGTAATGCCGTCAAGTTGGTACTCTCGGTGAAACTGTGGACCGTGGGATGTTGAATTCTTGAGCCACCTCCAATATTGAATGCTCCACATACCAGGCCACATTCAAATTCTGATAGCTTTCGTTGTGTAACCATTGTCACAATGAACATCTCACCCCTTACTTATGACAGTGTAACCTAAACCTACTGACACTGACTTGCATATTTATACTGTTTGCACATGATGCTACCACCACTTGAAAAACAGTTCACTGCTATCCCATGACTTTTGGCATGTGAGTGTAAAATTATTTGAGCTGCTGGCTGAACCAGGTGGTGAATTCCCTTTGTACAGCTTGGATCAAGGTAAGAGCTATACGGAGGATGCTCGAAAACTTCCCAGCTGAACTTTTGCAGCATCTCAGTTGCCTTGTTGCAATATGAGGACGTGTGTTGCCATACAATAACAATACACCTTTGATGAGGAATTCTGGTCGCTTCCAAAGACATTACATGAGGATGTTACAGCAGGAGTCGGCATTTACAATTTACTCTCACTGCCAGAATGTGGTAAGCAATATGCCCTAGTGATCCCAGCAGACCGTGAGCATCAATTTTCTGGCGATGAAGCTGTACAAAGGGAATTCACCGCCTGATTCAGACAGCAGCCAAAGAATTTTATGCTGCTGGTTTTGAGGGGCTTGTGAAACGATGGGACAAGTGCCTCATTGTACAGGTTGATTATGTGGAGAAATAAAAGTAATTTTCAAGTCAGAACTCTCATTTGTTTAATTTCTATATCAATTTGCAACTTGCTTATGACTTCCCCTCGTATTTTTGTTTTTTTATTATTAATTTATTTTTTATTATTTTTTAAAATTATCTTTTGGGAAGCATATAGCAATGATTGCCAAAAGTTGTCTTTTCTGGGTAGGATTTATTTCACGTATTTTCCCAGGCCAATGTTGTGCTGTTTTGCTGTGTGGATTTCTTTATTTCAAGCCTTGGCTTTGCCTTAGTCTGCTTTTTAGTTGTGTGGCTTGGAGTGGTTGTTCTTCATGTCATATTGAGAACTGGAATTAGTCCAATGACGCTTTGTACATCGACTTTGTCATGGTCAATTTAATATTGAATATTCGTATACTGAAGAATGTTGCCTGTTGTATGTAAAAGAGCCTGATTAACTTCATATGTATTAAATGGTTATCTAAGCTGTTATAATACAGGCTGTTATGCAGCCTTGTGAATTCTCCATTTCTTATTGGCCATGTTTCTTTTTTTTTTGGTATCAAAATACTGTAGTCGGAATAATAATTTATTCTATTTTTCTCTTAGAGACTCTCTCCCTATCCAACATTTATGTTGGTTATACCAAATGTTTTTTTAGGGAATTGGAGCTTTTTAATCCCTCTGGGTTGACTATTTAAGTTTTATGTTTGTGTTTTTTATTTGTGTTTGTTTTTTGGTACCAAAATGTTGTAGTTAGAATAATAATTTATTTTATATAAATCAAACTTTGATGGAGTTTTTTCTCTGTTGGGCATTTTTGGACCTTTGTCTGAATTTAATAAATAAATAAGTTATTATTATGATGATGTTGTTTGGGGAAACCAAACTTGGATCAAGTCTGGAGGCCAAGTCCCAGAGGCGAACCCAAGAGAGGGGCAAGGCCAAGGGACTCAAATGTAAGGAAGGGGAAAATTACGTGCTCGTGGGAGTATTGATGTTCGGGTGTAGGAATTTCCTTGCAAGGTGACAGGTGTTTAGAATTGTGACTTTCTTTAAGGTTTTGTATAAGTGTGGGTTTAAATTTAGTGTTGACAGGCTTTTGTGTAGTGAGTGACCTTCCCTACCACCTTTCCAAGTCTTGCAATGGAATTCATAAACACCCTGTATATTACCCTTTGATTTTAACAATGTTGTCAATGTTGTTTTTAGTATTGTCATCAATTCAAAGTAATTAATTAGCGAGGTACTGTTGAATTATCTGTTGGTAACTTTGAGTTACACTTTTATTGTTAGCCTGACTCAAATTCCATAGTGGCATTGACATTTATTACAAACAAATTGTAAAGACAAAAACACAGTCCGCACATTAGATGGTTTAAAGTCTTAAAAACCTGCCTAAAAGAGCTTAAAACTGTAAGTATGGTGTGGAAGCATCCACTTTCTCTGGTTTGCAAAAAATTCAAATTTTCTCCTTCAGCTCAGAAAATTTTGCTTACAGTTTCTTGTAAAAAGGAAAATGGCGACACCATAGGAGAAATCGTTTTGTGTGGCAATTTACGAATTTTAAACCACTCGTAAATTTGCTTATGATGAAATAGCGATTTGTTGAACCAATAGCAGAACTCGTGTTGAACTTGAACAAATGATTCACAAGAAGAGTTAACATGTGGCAATCAACATTTTCATACAGGTGTTGATAAATTTCATATCAAAAATGATAGGGGTGATGAAATATGCAATTCTAAGCGAAAAAAATTCATATGAACATGGGTCTGAATTTGAACGATAACTGAGATATGAACAGAATTAAAAATGCCGCCACTAAGATCAACAAGTTAATAGCTCACTTTCTACAACACTTAGGATGATGAAATTTGGGAGAATAATAGGAATATAAAATAGTGTATACCGTTAAAATTTGATCGAATTCCAACTAGTAGTATCTGAGTTACAAAGTCAACATCATAACACATGGTGGTTGGTACTCACATGTGAGCACGTGTTACGATGTTTAGTGCGTAACTCGGAAACTACTCGTTGGAATTCGATCAAATTTTAACGGTATACACAATTTTATGTTCCTATTATTTTCTCAAATTTCATCATCCTAAGTGTTGTAGAAAGTGAGTTATTAACTTGTTGATCTTAGTGTGGCATTTTTATTTCTGTTCATATCTCAGTTATCGTTCAAATTCAGACCCATGTTCATATGAACTTTTTTTTGCTTAGAATCGCATATTCCATCACCCCTATCATTTTTGACATGAAATTTAACAACACCCTGTATAAAGAAGAAACAGTGACTTTGAGTAGTATTGAATGGAACATGAACCTTCCTCTATCCAGTGATGTGCAGAAATGTGTTTGTCTTTTGCAGTTTGTTTGAAAAAAGGATTTGAAATCTGTTCCATCTTTTGAAAAATCCTGTATAGCAACTTTATTGGGGCAAAAATTTTATCAGTATAAACTACCTGGTGTTAAAATATTTCTTTCCATTGAATGTACCGTCATGTTTACCTCGTGTTTGATCATCCCATTCTACACCTAACCACAAATCTACATAAAGAAACGAGGGGAAAAATTAAATGGTTTGAAAAAGGTTGATTTCACTTTCAAGAACTTTATTTACATTCACCTTCTGTTCCAGGCAATGGACCAACATAGCAAACAGTTCCAAAATGTCCATTGCAAATAAATCTTCGATCCAAATAGGTCTCAAGTTTCATTTCTGTAAGAAAAGTTTTTTGTGAATCTGCCATTTATAATGGCAAAAGTAGCTTTATTTTCTCCTTCATCTCCTCTTCTCATTTTTAATTCAGTTACTTAGACCATAGTTACAGAGAAAGCCCTATTCTAAAATACAGTATTATTGATATATTCTGCAGAATTTTAAAATTATATGCCGAAGTAAGATCTGCTGCTGAAGGCTTTAAAAATTATAAACGAGTCCCTGATTCTGAAATAATACAATATACAGGATCTATTGTGGTTTTGATTAAAAAAGAAAGAAAGGAAGAGTCCCTATGAACATAGCTAGCTATGCCATTTTACATTTAACCCCATCAAAGCAAATCATGTCACCCATCCTTTGAATTGCTGCATGTCAGGCAGTGATGATTGGTTTGTATCACTCACACGTGGCTACTTTTCACTGTTGATCAAGTGAAATCAACATGGTTGCCATTGATCTTCACAACTATGCATGCACAATAACCCCATCAAGAATTTTTTTTAATAATACATCAGGAACTTCCAAAAACAATTTATAAAATCACTTCTAAAGTTTATAAGCCTTTGTGTATACCGTTTTTCTATTTATTTGTGTTAGAAATATTTATTCTTAGAAGCTGACTTAATAACATTAAAAATAAGAACTATTTCATCAAAGCGTAAGAGTGACGGTTGGCGAAAGCCACGTGCATTGGTTTTGACGGACTGCTTAATTAATTGAAAAAAAGATATAGAAATATTTCTTTGAGATTGTTGCACTTGTTCGATTATTCAAGGCTGTACCAGACTAGCGTCACAGGCTATGCTGTTCAAGTGTTTCCACATTAGGAATTGGCTCCCCAAACACCGTTTTTGAGGTGCCCCCACAAATAAAAGTCAATGGGTTTTTAAGTCTGGTGAATGAGTGGATCATGCAATAGGACCTCCTTGTCCTATCCATTGTCCAGGGAAGAAGCTTTTGAGGTATCAGCGAACATTAATGCAGAAGTGGACTGGCCCTCAATCATGCAACAACCACATGAACTGTAGTACTGCCCATGGCACATCTGTCCGCTCAGGTATCCTGGAAAGAACAAGTTGTCCAATAATCTCTGCCCAATTAATCACTGATGCTAAATAATTATTGCAATTTCCATGAAACTATGCCTTTTCAGACATATTTGATATGAACTTTTTTTCTTACTTTTCTTGTGAGGAATTACCCCCTATTGTTTTAGTTCACCCTGTATAATGTTTGGTCATTAAAGGTCAATTCTGTGGAAATTTTTTTTTTTTTTTAATCTTAACATTAATCAAGGCAAACAAAATATATCGTGATCAAAATTTTTCCATTTTACCTAATATTTCATTAAGAAAAATGCATTGGAGTATTAAAAATTTAATATCTGCTCCTCCCCTCCCAGCTCTTGAGGACATCAGTGGAACATGGAGTCATTTCCTGCTGCCAAGAGCATTTTTTGAGTCTCAAACGACTACTCTACATATCGAAGATTTTGCTAACCTGTTTTCCATGAAGAATGCATTCACATTGTTCTGTGATTGGATGTGTAAAAACAAACTTACAGAAACTTCGGCACTGTAATTCATGGTTTTGAAGCTCCTTTGTACTCCTTGTTGCCTTCTGATGTCACAAGGACCAAAAAAAAAAAATGGCATCTGTCTCAATCGCAGAGAGAGGGGGAGAATGAAAAATTTTAATAATTTTATTAATTTAGAGTTTGAATTAAAAACTTTTATAAATGCTAAATAATTTTCTTTTTAAGCAAAGTCATACGTGAGCATAGAATTTACCTATAGGCCTCTTATGCACTGTTGACTTGTTGCCAGCAGCCTCGACACATAACTAGAAAAGTCTGTTTACAAATCTGCCTCTGAGGACGATGTGAAAGATACGGCTACACAAGTCCCTGCACATTGAAGTCCCACACCTTGATTTTTCACCATACATTGCAAGAGCATTTTGCATGGTGCCATGCTTCTTCTTGGATCAGATTATCATTATCCGCCTTGTCTCATTCTCTACAAATGATCTTGCTGATTTTCTTTAGTTGAAAATTTTATTTTCTTATTTTCGCAATTCTTGAAAAATGTCCAGAACATCCCTTTATTTTGACATACTTGTAATAGGGGATGACACTCAATATTTTTTTCCCTGCTTAATTTTTAATAATAAAGTCGATGCAACTACATTCTTCAAGCCCATCTCGAGAGGCAGGCGGCTTGAACATACGAGGATGATACAAATGATGGCAGTTGTTTCTTTACCCACTCTGTCCCTGTATTTTTTTTTTTTTTTTTTTTTTTTTTTTTCTTTTTTGCAACCAACATTATTGGCAACTGGTCAGCAGTGCATTAGAAGCCTTAATTTGTGCACAAAAAAAAAAAAAAAAAAAAAAGGACTAGGAATAAAATGAATTCTTTGTTAATATTTATTTACTATTATTTATTAAAGTTTATTTAAGAAATAAAAACTTTACAAGAAAACGGTAAATATTGTTTTTAACAACTCAATCTAGTAGTAACTGTAAAAAAAAATTACATCTTATATTCTTTGGTTGCATTTAAGTTCAGGAACATGATACTCTCGTTAAGTGTTTGGCTTTTTTTTTTTTTTTTTTTTTTTTTTTTTTTTTTTTGCTTCTCAGAAAAACAAAATGTTTTTAAACAAAATTTCGAGTTTTATTATTATTTTTTGCCATTATTTTGGAAAACTTCTCTCCAGTTGATCAATGCATTCATATAATGCTAAACACGTTAAATTGCTAGAACATGCAAAGGCACATTTTTTTTTATTTTTAGCATTTCACATAAAATTAAATAGAATAACTACTTAAAAACATTTAAAAACTAAATTATTTCAAAAGATTTCATAAATTTCCGTTGGTATAATTTTTTTTTTCATGTATTTATTTTTGTCAACTCAAATTGTACATTTTACTTTGTTTTGTTGTCGTTTTTTTAAAAAAAAAACTACTTTAAAAGCAGAAAACGTTAATTAGAATAGACTCCACTCTCTACATCTCGAGCTAATACTGTTGAGAAATCTTTTCATTTTTTTTTTTTTCCTCATTCAAAATGGAACTTACTCGTAGTAATTAAATAAATCTATTCTTTGGGAGGCTACTACTTTTCCCTCCAAAAAAAAAATAAAATAAAATAAAACAAACAAAAAAGGATAAAAATAATCAATTAAAAGTAACACTGCGATTAAAAAATTAATGAGAAAAAGAGTTAACTTATTTTAAAAAGTGTTATTCATAGAGTTGAGAGCAAACTTGGCTATAAATCCAATTCTTTTTCATCTCTTGTGCATTAAATATAATTATTAATATCCTAGTAACAACAATTACAAAACATTAAAATTGTGAAGAAAAATAATTTTTTAAAAAATATTTAAATTATAGAGGTGTATACAGATATCATTATTCTAAAATAAAATATTCAAAAATTTTAGGACAAATTATTTCATTCAACCTCGTTACACAGTGATGTGCTTATTTATTTTTTCCCTTTTGAAAAGTCTTTGATGCAGCGTATTGTGAGTACAGAAAATGAAACGTTAAAAATAAGTATGCAAACGCGGTTTCCACAAAAGAGTAGCTGGTTCGCTCCGTCTCTTTCTTCGTTTTATTTTTATTTTTGTTTTGCATTTTTATTATTTTTTTAAAATTATTATGCAGATACCAATAAAAGCTTTTGATAGTTTTGAATTATACACATTGCATGTGTAACAACAAACACTCTTTACACTCTCACAAAATTATTGCCAAATTAGTCACAGGAACTTGGGAATGCATTTATTTGGGACGTGACAATCAGGTACTCGGGAAGTTACCGTTGCCAACAAAACCTATCACTGAACGTAGCGGAACCTGATCGGCCCACGGACGTTCTTTGGATTTATCGCCTGTCCCTTCTGAAGGATGACGATTTTACCATCCAAAGCCAGATCGCTTCCTACGTCTCTCACTAATTGCATGACGCTTCGCCAACCGTTCGGAAACAGTTTACGTGCCACTTCCGACGGACAAATGCTCTTCTCCACGCCTCTTTCTTTAGTCAGACTGATTATTTCGTCGTGGATCAGCTTTCTCAACGTCGCTTCATCTTGGGAGACCATGATGCTCACGTCTTGTGCAGTCAATATCGGCTTCGTCGACAACTCTTCTACTAACACGTCTTTCTTAAGCCTTTTGTTTTGAACGGAGTAACACTGCGCCATGCGCTTCATTTCTTTAGGATGCGGTGGATAATCGGGGGAAGGTGCCGATCTGTCTTCGCAACGTCTCGCGTCGTTCAACACGCACGAACCGTCTTCGATAGTGGTCTCTGTGTAAGAGTAGGAAGTGCATCAAAACGTGTAGCTTCTTTTAAACAAAAAATTCACAAAACATACAATAATGTCTCCATGCATTCTTGAATTTAAAGAAATTAAAACATAACCCCAAAAAACACTCGATAACTTTAATAACTGACAGCAACCCAAATTACGTATGCGATTGCCAACGAGGATTAAAGCTTCCTAGGCTACTAGATTTTATTATGCTACTAACAAATATAATTATGTCTGACGTAACTTGGCAACTTATTTTAAAGATATTAATGTCCCTTTGAATTTCTTTACTTAATAGTTTCCTATTCTCCTAGTCTGAGAGACAAACAGGAAAGGGTGCCTTCTGTGGGCAAACCAAAGCAACATCAGCAATGGACCATCGACGACTGGAAATAGGTTGCTGGGCCTTATGAGTCAAAATTCATCGCAGGCATAAAATTTGGCACAACAAACATAAATCAAAGGCCCATCATGTTTTTTGTGGGAGCTTAGTCCAAGCCACAATTTAATTGCAAAACTGCATTTTTATAATACCATTCGTGTCGATCAAGAGTATGTTCTTGACATAATTTATCTCTATCATGTTAAGGAGCATCTGCAATCACCTTATCATGTTTCCTTTGTTTGCGTGTTCTTTAATGGGATAATGATACCCCTTTCCAAAGAAACGCACCAAAGCGTTAAATTTGACGTTTCTGGTATTCCTAATGAAATTGACGAACAGTTTATGTTGACTGAATACTAAATACCGACTTGGATCGAGTTAAAGGAAGGGACCCCTTAAAGATGCAATCCCATTAATAATAATGTTCTTCTTTTTTATTATTTAGGAAATGAGTAATTAAAGTACGTATCTACTAGGATGTAAATAAAGAAGCACCACTGGTGTAAAAGAAAACTAGAGAAAGACGATAGGAGGAAAGGGAGGGAGAGGAGGGGGTAGTAGAGTGAGTGGAAAGAGTCAGGGAAAAAAAAAAAAACAAATGAAAGGGAAACGATCCACTCACTAAAGAGATCGACGGTCGTTAACGCTTTAAGCGATTCGCCATTGTTTTGCTATCTTTTCAATGATTCGTTACCTTTTAACCCGTATAATCCCTAAATGCCTTTTATCTATTACGTTTTGGCATTCATAAAGATTACATCGACAGCATTTTATAGTCTGGACCAAGAAATCGCCATGTTGCTTAAACTTGATCAATCAAGGTGTTTGCACTACGAGAAAATCGAAGGAATCCAGAGAAATCCCGACAAGAGGTTTTTAGGCCTACGAGGGTAAAACTACTTTTTCTGCACGAATCCGTAGAGATTTAACAATCATGCGTATTGTTCGTGGTGGCCAATATTTCTCCCCCATCCCCCCCCCCCCTCCTCCCCATAGATTTTTTTAAAATAATAACAACAAAAAAAATGCTGCTGACAGCTTTCAGACATTTGATGCTACCTATGTCTTAAAAAGGTTATGTTTTACCACTTACCCATCGAGAGTCCGATGTCTGTAGTTTTCAAAGGAAGCGAAAAACGTTCACATGTAAAGGTGAAAGTAAATCCCTACTCTCTCTCTCTCATCGGTACCTGAAGTTTTCTTCTTCCACTCTTTTTTCCCCTTTCTTTTTTTTTTTTTTTCCCTTTCTTTTTTTATGCTCGCCACTCTCCCTCACATGTTGACTAAATCGGGTTTCCTCACTAGAGGTCCGGCTCATCAGCCGCCATATTATAGTTAACTTTCAACAACCGCTTCTGTTTATTCCCTTTATCTTTTTAATAAAGTGCTATAAAACAATTAATTACGTTTATAGAAGATGTAAGGCTAATAAATGAAATTCATTGCGACCATAGTCTTGATGTATCACTCGAGAGTAGTTGCTCTACTTTCTCCTATAAAACTAGACGAGACACGGGTTTTTGAGTTGGGTAACGTTGTTGGATAGGAGGCGGCATCTGGTAGTCAACGAGGAGAAAAATCGCACTATTTTTAATCTGTCTTTTAACCTTCTCTTAGCAGTAAAAATGAAATAAGAAATATAAAATTATATTTTACAATAAATGCTGGGAGAAAATTAATTTCATTTTAATAGTTTACTCCATAATCAAATTCTATAAAATTTGAAATCCCAACAATAATAATTAAAAATAATAAATAATAAAAATTGAAAAAAACTCCCTACCTCATCCCGTAATGCAACTAACCCGCCCGAAAACTATTCTTATTTACATCATTTTGATTTAATTACAAATAAAAAAGGGCAAAACGTTAATTCTTGCCAAAAGAATACAAGATCTTGTAATCTGTAACAACTTCGTGTCCACAAAAAGATAATGGTCAACTTGAAGGGGTCCACAAAAAAGCCTGAAAAGTTTATGCAGCCGAGCTAAGACCTCGATGGTCATATTTCTGAAATCAGAATTTGAATGTAGCTTCCAAGCGTTCTTATAAGTAGCTTTTGCTAACGCTCCTAATAATGACTCAAGTCTTGGAGACAAGATGTTTCAAGAAATATTTAGAAATATTTAGAAATTTTTATTCTGCAATTCCTTTTCTGTTAACATTGTGTTCTTCATTCTTTAGCATCTAGTAACTCTGAGTTATTCACTTTTCCAATACTCTTCAATTTCAATTTCTGCAATATTTTTACTCCATCATCTGCCGGCCAGGTGGCCGAGAGGGCTAGGGCGTAGGCCAATGATATATAAAACGAGTTGTTTTAGATATCATTGGCGTAGGCTTTCTAATTCTCGAGTGCACCTGGTCGTGGGTTCGAGTCCTGCCGTTGGGCATGGATGTTTGTCTTAGATATAACATATCCTTAGATATAACTTATGTAAAAAGCGCAAAATGACCTTAGTATTCGACGCCAAAAATTCTAAGAAACCACCCAACCACTTCATTATCTAGACTCATTCCCACAAAACTCTTCATCACTTCAAGAAAATTAGAACTCGATTTATTTATTTTTTATTACTTTAATTTATTTTGTCATTTAACTTTTATACAAGAGAATTTATTGAAATTAACTAATAATATCAGAAATGGATGAAAGGAGGAAGTTCATCCATTTCTGCTCATATTATATAACATTACTCCTATTACTTAAATAAAAACTACATTCCTAAGTTTATAAATTAATTTTTACTTTTTCACCTGTTTTTGATATTAGTTTACAGCTTTTTTACATTGATTTAGTATTTTTTCACAATCATTTAGTACTTTTTAGAAACATTTGATCCATATTTCTAATAAATTGTGTAACATTTCTAAACAATGGTCATTTTTTTTTTTTTTTTTTTTTTTTTTTTTTTTAATAAATTTTTTTTAAAATATATAAAATATTTTTTTTTTTTTTTTTTTTTTTTTTTTTTTTTTTTACATACGATATGTATGTAAATATATATGAAAGCAGTTTTTATAGCTATGTTTCTGGCTGCATCCATTAACCAATCAGAAGCGTTTCACAAAATGCAGCCATAATCATAATTTATCACCTGGTGAAACCGCTTCAATATGTTTTTACATGCTGTAAATATATGTAAAAAAAAAAATTGATCATTGTCTATAATTGCTCTGTAAATTTACAGAATTAATTACAGTCCTGGACAAACTTATAGGACCAGTCAAGAGATGCAAAATGAATTTATTTGATTCACAATCCTGTGTATAGATAATTTGTAATGGACAATAAAACATATTTCTAAGAAAAAAATCAAGTTTAAAAAAAAATAAAACTAGCATCATCTTTTTTCATTTGTGAGCTACAAAACGCAATGGACAAAACTATAGAACCACCTTCAAAATAAAGAATTATTCTAAATTTTGAATTTTTAATTTGAATTTTTTTTCTGTCAAGAATATAGTTACCTTCATTACTTTAGTAAACAACAAAATTCTGTTCTGTGTTGAACAAAATCATCATGGGACGTGGTAGAAAATTAAGCAGTGAACAACAAGCTCAAATTACAGCTTGCAAAAAACTGTAAAAAGAGTGAAAGAGAAATTGCTGCAATTATTGGAAAGTCCAAGACTGTAGTCCACACTTTTTTAAGTGATCCGCATGGCTATGGAAAAATTCCAGTAAGATGTCCGAAGATGTCAAAAAGAGACAACGTGCTATCCTGAGAATGGCTTCAACCAGCACAGGAGCAACATTCTCTAACATCACGTCATCTCTGAACCTTCCTGTATCAAACAGAACAACTCGTCGTGTACTCCAAGCATCCACCAACCACACTTACACGAAATATAAATCCAAGGCAAAATTATTTCAAGCCACGTGCGGGCAATTCCTGGCGAAACACTACATTGGGAATTCGCAAATGTGGAATCATACTATCTTTAGTGACGAAAAAAAAAATTAATATGGATGGGCCTGATGGCATAAGATTCTACTGGCATGATCTCGGGCAGCCAGAACAGTTTCTTTCGAGACGAGTGCAAGGCGGAGGTTCCATTACGGTCTGGGCTGCTTTTTCTGCCAACGGCAAATCAAGTTTGTGAAGCCGAAATCAAATGCAGACGCTTTTCAAGATGTTTTAGGAAATTATTTGTTGCTATTTAGAGACGGACTGAATGATCCGGACTTTGTTTTTCAGCAAGATAACGCGCCCATACATCGTGCAGCATCCACTCCACAGCGGCTTCATGATCAAGAAATTCGTGTTTTGGAGTGGCCAGCGTGGAGTTCTGATCTCAATCTCATTGAGAACTTGTGGGGTGATGTGGTGCGAAGCGTTTATTACGGTGGAAAGCAGTTTCACACTGTAAAAAGATTTGAAAAGTGCATTACAAAAGCATGGGCTGATATCCCACTCGAGAGATTGAAAAAATGATGAGAGACCATTTAATTGAAGTGATACGTTTAAATGGAAAGGAAACAAAGTTTTAGTTTACGTCAAAATTGTTGTAAATAAATAATTACAACAATGCGAGTAGAAAATTTTGTTGTCAATGACACTGGTCCTATAATTTTGCCCATTGCGTTTTTTAGCTCACTAATGAAAAAAGATGATGCTAGTTTTATTTTTTTAAAAAAAAACTTTTTTCCCCCTTAGAAATATGTTTTCTTCTCCATTACAAATTCTACTGTACACAGGATTGTGAATCAAATAAATTCATTTTGCATCTCTTGACTGGTCCTATAATTTTGTCCAGGACTGTGTAAGTATGGGTTTAATCCATATCTTATAAAAGATTAAGTGAAAAAGTACTAAAGCTATGTGAAAAAGCTGTCATAAACGCCCAGTTTTATCCCATCTATTTTATTGAGGACGCGTACAATAAACTAATATTCATCTATAACGACATGGTATGCATCATCAATTTCAGGGTCATTTATTTATTTATATTTGGGTTTTTGATTTTTATTTCTTGCTGTGACAAAGGATAATCTCTATATGAAACTTCAGCTTTTTTTCCAGGGCCTTACGATCCTGTGTTTAATTTTATTTTTGGATGTAATATCAAGCATGGTACACGCAATGTATTCATTAGATAAACCCTTTCTACAATTAGATGCTAAGTGTTCAATGAATGACCTTGTAAATGGTGCTCACAATTTAACGTCGTTTTACAATTTTTTTTTTTTTTTTTCATGTTGCAGGCAAGGGTAATAATAATAATGATAATAAAACTGAATTTATTACGTGCTAAACGAAATATTACCTAAACAAAGCCCTGTTAATTCCCTGATAAAATCTTAATAAACCTCTGGTAATACCGCTTGGATCAAGATTGCATGGATTTGATGCAAAATTCTTTGTTAGCTACAATAGTTAGGTTATTAAAACTGGTTTCGTATTACAAAGCATTTTTTTTTTTTTTTTGAGTGTGGTAAACCCTAATGCACCCCCTTTGAATTTTTTTTTTTTAGTTTCCAATTTTTTTTTACTTAAAGGTACAGAATATAGTTTCTTGAATAGATTCTTGAATCAGAAAATAATTTAATCAAGGTGTAAGAATATTATCCTTCCCCTGTACCAGGAACATTCAATCATCATGATTGAATGACCATTCCTGTAATATGCTGCTTCGGTTGCTTTTGAATTTTAACAATCATAAAGAGTAAGAATAACAACCGGAATTGGGGATGTCTCATTTTTTTTGTGGGTGTGCGATTTCGAAATGGAGATTTCCTTCATGTTTAGCGAAACGATGCTCACATTAAATTTATTAAGATAAATCGGAATTTTTAATCATGCTATCTCTAAATTTAATACCAATCCTCATAAAATCCAATTAATTACCTGTTCTAGAGCTTAGCAACTCGAAGACTTCAGAAAGAAATAGAAATTCATTGTGAATAACTCATTCCGCTTTCGCGCTCCCGACTCACATTTTAGAAGAACTCATTGTGAAGATGTCAACATAGGCATCAACTGTAGCAGTGGTTGGCGAGTGCAACCGACGTTCTGGGTTTCGTGCTAACAGTCCAAAAATAAATGAATTACGGTAGAAATATCTTCCCACCTCCTTTCGGATTTCGTTTCAGGTTAGGCTATTTATTAAATCTTTCCCACGCCCACTCGGACACGTCCTTATTCGTAGCGGCCAAACTGTCGCTCAATGCCGCTGGCGTCGATTTACCGAAGTGGTGTTGCCGACCAAGCTAAATATCGACTCAATTTGAATTTGAAAGATGACATCATTACCGTGTTATTGCTTTGGAATTGTTAAGTTTCCTTTCCTTTCATGTGGTTATGACGAAGAAGTTCGACGCCAAGAAAGACCACATCTCAAAGTGAATTTTACGTGATCCAACATATATCGCCGCACGAATACCACCTAACCTAACCACCACCACCACCACCACCAACAGCAACTAATAGCAATGCCTTAATAGTTAAAACTCCAAGCATTTTTGTACGTTTCCAACCCACGAAGAAACATGAATAGAAAAACGAAAATTATTTTTGCGAGTATATTTATATTTTCTTTTGGTGGCCTATGGCTACACAGGAAAACTGTGTACGATCAAAGCAGAGATGCTCTCTTTACATGGTTGAACAAGATTGGATTAGAAAGACATGCAAAAGCAATTTTCAAAGCAGGTATGCACCCCCACTTTCTACCTAAGATTTCAGATTTAATGTTTCTCCTCTCTTGTTAGTCTTGGTCATTCTATGGAAGCCATTTCCCCTGACAAGAATGAGAGAGTTGAATGCTTTCTTTAAGATTATGTATAGTTTTTAAGAGTTATAAGTATAGTAACTTAATACTGTCTACTGTGCATTAACAACACAAGGTTTTTTAATACATGTACAAACTTCCTTAATTTTGAGCTCGTGACAAGGAATGGAAGGAGGAAATATGCTGGTAAATCTTAATAGAGTTGAATCATCCTTTTATAATTAATGACTGGAAAATGGATCTAGGAGAAATTCTTCCAAGCCATACTTCCTGACGTTGATACTTAAATACAGTAAAACCTGTCTATAACGACCACTCATGGGACCAAGCAAAAGTGGTCGTTATACAGGATGTCCAAAAAATCTGGTAACATGACAGATATCTTAAAGCTGCCAGGTAGGTGTGATCTGATTAGTGTGGTTTATAGGTAATAGGAAGGTGGGGAATTCATTGCTGCACTCAAATTTGACTTTGACTCCCAAATGTAAGGTCATCAATTTGCTAACTCAAAAACTATTAAAGAGAGAAAAATTTCCGATTGCTGCTCTGTAGAGCAACACCAATTAGTCTAAAAACAATTTTTAATCACACCCTTCCCATTAAAGATTTTGAGAAAATGGGCGAGAAAGAATCACTCAAGGTCAGCTTGGGCTGGCCAGGTTGGCTGAGGTTTCTAACAAGTTTGAATTGCAGTGAAGCACAGTATTGGGAAGGCTCATTAAAATCTCACCTTGAGTGACTCTTTCTCATTAAAATTAGACTAATGTGGTATTGCTCTACAGGGTTGTAATTGGAAATTTTACTGTCTTTAATAGTTTTCAAGTTAGCAAATGGATGACCTTAAATTTGGGGGTCAAAGTCAAATTTGAGTGCGGAAATGAATTCCCCACCCCCTATTACCTATAAACCACATTCATCAGATCTTGCCTATCTGCCATGTTACCAGACTTTTTGGACACCCTGCATTCAGGTCGAATGAAAAATTACAAATCCTCAACATAATTAAAAACAGATATGTTTGTTTCTTTATAAAAGAATCTAAGTTACTTTGTTTGCATTTTCTTGTGTTCCTAGTGAAAATGGAGTCTTCAAAACATTTTTCATAAAGTCTAACTGGTTGCCAGCAGATCACGTGGTTGAACTACTTTCTGTTTGTGCTTTATGCAGCTTTGATAATGATTATTTGAAACTGCAGTTCATTATTACCAATTACAATTAAAAACATTTGATTATTCAGACAGGTAAAGAGTTGAATTTCTTGAATTTCGTCCACCATTTTGATTCTGCTAGAGCAGGCAGAGCCTGGCCTTGGACCGGTCGCACACAATGAGCACGGTGGTTGTTATTTTTAGACAGGATATTCGGAACTGCACTCGAACTGTTGTGACCAGTGATTTTAGAGCAACATTTGTGTCCTCGAAGACAGACCTGACATAGTTAACACTATCAGTAGGCTAAAAGAACCCGTTGTTGCATTTTTGTATTTCTTAACTCTGATTGGTTGATTACAGAGAATAGTGTAGTAATATAATTGGCACTTGGGTTAGCACCTGATTGGTTATTTACAGAGAAAAGTGTAGTGATGCAATTGCTGTTAGTTAGAACCTGATTGGTTGCGTAAGTGGTCATTATAGACAAGTTTTTTAGTAGGTTTAGATACATAGGGGATTGAAAATGGCGGTCGCTGGTCGCGTTAGACTAGTGGTCATTACGCTAACAGATTTCCCATATAACTTTCTGAGAGGTCAACCAAAGGTGGTCATTATATACAGGTGGTCATTAGCACAGGTTTTACTTTATTGAAAATGATAAAGAAAACTGTTAATTTCCACTATCTGCACAATGAAACTCTAGAAACCGCACAGCCGTGCGATGACTGAATCCGCAAATTGAATTGTCACGATTTCTGTGATCAATAAAATAAGTAGACCATTAGCCTTTTGTAACTGGCTGGGTAGGGGGGGGGGGACCAACTGTCCCCTGTGACTAAACAAGTTGGAGTATGTATACATAGGTAACTTGCCGGAGGACAAAATACCAGAGGCGTTCGAGTAACAGAAAACGGTAACCAATGAAGCGTGAAGCATCGAGAGTAGTAAAAGTTTCCTAATTTTACACGTAAAATTTTCCTTAGATAACCTCTTTCAATTCCAGGCTTGGATGTGACAAAAATTTCGCAAAACGAACAGTTTGCGATTGTGCAGATAGTGAAAATTAACCAAAAACTCCATTCGAACCCAGGACCTTCGTCATTTAATAGTAAAGATTGATTCAGCTTGCCTACAGGGATCTGCATTTTAACCTATGTTTGTAGGACATGTTTGATAGCAAGATGCTTCCATGGTGGCTTAGTGGCTCAATGGTTAAAGCATTGAGACGGTAACCCAAAGATCCCTGTTCGAGGCCAAGCCATGAAATTTCTTTATTATTTTCAAAAATTGAATAAACCTTTTCTGGTATTTTGGGACACTCATTTTACTGGAAGCACAGGGAACTCTTGTTTAAGAGCATCACTTATACAAGAAATGATGGAACAAGAAATAAGTTATGACAAATAAATTTGGTAAGCAGAAATGATTAAGTCAGCAGTACTGCTATCACCACCATTAATTCTTGTAACGCTGTCCTCAAGATCATGATCTGATTTTGCAGTAGAATATCTGGAATGTCAATAAAATGAGGACTCTTCAAATTTGTGGACTCATGAATTGTAGTATGAACAGGGCATAAGTCTTTCATTCATATAAAATTTTTCAGTTGAAGAGAAAAGATCAAAATCATTAAATATTTTAACATATAAAGTTTGTAATCTAATTAATGGGTCTTTGGACCGAATATCATTACAGCTAAAAATCTGGTAATCACGAAAATAATATATAGGAACAATGAATCGCATACATGAAACAAAATCAACTAAAGCCAAATCTGACAAACAATATTTTTTTTTAGAAAAACTAGGTCATTGAACAGACGTCGCCAGTGAAGCGGCAAGTGATTATGTAAGAAGGCACAAAAACTATATTCGTAAAAACCACAATTTGGATAAAAGAGAGATTGTGTATCTGTATACTTTCATACTTACTGATTGTGTATCTGTATATGCACTCATCTGGTATGTGAAAAGAGAATCATCTAATTTGTACATAAGTCATACACGGTGTTTATACAAATATGTAATATTATGGTATTTCAAATTATGTAATTGCTGAAATTTAACATACGATGGTAAGACCCTGAAAATGGAGATGTTTCGGATAGGAGACTATCCTATGTCAAAGTAAAAAGTACTCGTAAAAGTTGTCTTGATTTGACAAAGAATAGTCTCTGTCCAAAACCTCACCTTTTTCAGGGTCGTACCATCATGTGTTCGATATTTATTTTATTCCAGGGTTTTTGTCTCGTCCTTTTCTTCATCAGTTATGTGATTACTGGGAAAGTTATTGATTAAACTCCTTCACATTGTACGTACACAGAATTTAACTCATTACTGTTCTTCACATTTCTATATATGCATTCTGTCTTTGAACATAGTGTTCATGTCATTGGTATGTGTTGCTCTTCTACCATAAACAAAAAAAAAAAAACCCCATTGACCATCCAATAAACACCTCATTCAGTAGGCCTTGTACTAATCAAAAACTGTCTGGAGAACTCAATCCTGCTAAAGAATTAAGCTGTTAAACAGTGGATCCTGTTATATGTCAAGAGGGTGTATCCAAATAAATAAAATTATTTTAATTGTAATCGTAGTCGCTGAGTTCTAATGATGTACTTTCGATTTCAAGTAATCACTATAGACTATTTAAAAGCAGATGGACAGAATTGCCCAGTTGGGAACTGATCCAAACATACCACATCCCTGTTAGCAACCAGTCGGAATTAATGGAAACTCTCTAGGTATGCATGCACGATGTGTACTTGTGTGCAACATGATGATGGAACAGTAACTTTCAAAGTTAATAACATTTGAAACTGACATTTTTATAAACACCCATTGTGTTTTGCCATCAGTGTGTGATTTTGGTACTTGAGCGAAATATTTCTCAAGTATACCATGAACCTAAAATAAAATAGGTTATGACCATACTGAATGCTTTAATAAATGAAACAAACAAAAAAAAATGTATGATATGAGAAGACATCATTGGTGAAAAACCCCCCTCATTGAACTTAAGGCCGGTTCCCAGTAGCGTAGAACCATAGCAGAAATACCATGCATGATGTAAGCAGCACGGAATTGGCATCATACCATGGCGTAAAAACCGCTACCGTCAGGAGTTGAGATGGATTCAACTTTACCGCGATGGTAAAATCTGCCGAGGTAGCGTCCACCAATGAAATCCATGCATTTTGAGTGACGTTGACAATCTCTCCAAGATGGTGACGCGTTTGGATAGTACCGTATTAGAGCACAGCAATCTTAGCGAACATCATCAAATAAACAGCAACACCCTTCCTTGTATCTCCATCCATTTTTTTATGCGCCCATTATGGAAAAACTCTAAGCGATCTAAGAGACTCTTGGGCTATAGCATAACTGATTGTGGGAACTAAGACCGCGATAGTGGGAACTGATCAGCGGAATTACCGCTGCGTTTAACTGCGGCGGTTTTAACAGTTCCACTTTTCACGGCAGATAGTGGGAACTGGCCTTTAGATTGATCTCTACAGTGCTGGACCAAGCAAAGAATCTTTCCCTTGCAATGTCTCCTCTTGGTATCGCCCTACTCTTTAACCATACTCGATGACCTATATTTATAAGGATGACTTAGCTTTCCAGCGTGTTTATTCGTTCTTGGTGCACTTCTACATAGGCTTGGCAACACACCCAGTCAGGGTGTATTGTTGGTCTGGAGTCCGACACCTGATCACAATAATCTGTCCCATGTAACAACTGGCACGGAGTGAAACGGGTGTCAGAATGAGGTGTATTCCTGATTGCAAATAGAGCGGCTACAATGGTCAGATCCCAGTCTCCCTGATTTTTATCAAACGAGCAAAGTCTGATTTTCTCTTTCCGGGTTCTGATGTACCGTTCGGCCGGTTGGTCTGTGGCCAGTTCTTGCTGCAACCTTTCTCAGAGCAACGTCGCTAATCAGAGATGTCGGACAATGACGTTGATATAAAGTCGCTACGAGCTTGTCAAGTTCAATAGGATCAATAAACATCTTTAACAGCTTTTAATAACTCTCGCCAATCTTTGGTTGGATGATTCATTTTGCGTCTACTTCACAAACCCGCATTCAGTACTCGCACAACAATGTGTCGCAGTTTCTTAATACTGTGGGGAACTGAGACACTATTGACGATAATTTTAACAACCGAATTTTTCAATGTTTGTGATGATGAAAAACTTTTTATTAATTGAACTCTTGAGATTCAGGTGATGGACAGCATTCTCTCTCTCTCTCTCTCTCTCTCTCTCTCTCTCTCTCTCTCTCTCTCACACACACACATTCCAAACTTTTCCATTATATTTTTTAAAGATACGATGACAGATCCCTCATCAAATGTGTTCACTTGAGGAGAAAACCTTACCAGAGTACTTAGTGATCCAACCCTGAATTTAGCATGTAGAGACTCTTCTTATTGAGATGAATAATTTTTATAAATACAAAAAAAGAAAGACTAAGACTGATCTTTTTTTCTTTTCATAGATGTTTATTACTCTACTTCAGTATTTATATAGTGTTTTCAAAGTAGAATCTTCTATTTGAATGCATTTCTTATAGCATTTCTGCCAATCCTTGAACACGTGATTCAGACCATTCTTTGTCAGGTCATTTAGAATCGCTGCATATTTCTTGAACACTTAGGTCTGCCCAGTTGTCTGTAACTCAGGAAAGTGTTTACAATAATTGCTGGCTAATTGTAAACAATCCTCTCCACAAAGACATTACAATCAACAACTTAGCTAGCATTTATTTATTTATTTATTTATTTATTTATTTATTTATTTATTTATT
>JAHWFO010028035.1:296802-332863 GCA_023313115.1 Rhysida immarginata | reverse complement strand
TTATTTATTTATTTATTTATTTATTTATTTATTTATTTATTTATTTACGAGGGTGGGCTGAAAAGTAATGCCTCCATGGCTGTAACTTTATTTTTTAACCGATTTTCAAAATTCTTTTTGTATCTGATACTCACATTTCTCCTGTATGTAATGCACTATTCAGTTTTCGACATAGTCCCCATCCCTTTCCACGCATTGTACCAACGCGTGACTAATCGGGTGAACCCGTCGGAGAGGAATTCCAGGGTTGTTGTCGACACCAAGACCGAACGGCAGGTTTCACCTCGTCGTCAGAACGCAACTCATGCACCTTAAGGTGCTCTTTCCTCTTTGGGAAGTGGTGAAAGTCGCAAGGTGCAAAGTCTTTCATTTTTAACTGCAGTTTTTCATTTTTGAACTGTAGGTGCTGCAACCCCCTCTGATGTGTGGCGTTATCGTGCTGCAGAAGAGGATCCAAAGCTGCCATTCAATCCTCGTGTCGACGACAACCCCGGAATTCCTCTCCGACGGGTTCACCCGACTAGTCACGTGTTGGTACAATGCTTGGAAAGGGATGGGGACTGTGTCGAAAAGTGAATAGTGCATTACATAGAGGAGAGATGTGAGTATCAGATACAAAAAGAATTTTGAAAATCGGTTAAAAAATAAAAAAGTTACAGCCATGGAGGCATTACTTTTCAGCCCACCCTTGTATTTATTTATTTATTTATTGCAAGCAACAGGCTTAGCAATGTCCAATGACAGCTTATTGGAAAACAAATACAAGAACAACAATTGAAACATCAAAACAGATTTTGAAACAAAAATTTTTACAATAGGCATCAGTAATAAGAAAAAGAGTTTAGATGTTCGTATATTATAACTTTGAATTCATTATAATTTAAAAAGTTAATATCAATTAAATTTGAGAATATATTGCCTAATTTACATAATTGATTGAAAGGGAGATTGTTTGTAATACATTTTTTAGTCAGTGGTAAATAAAATATATCAGTGGTTCTTGAGTTTAGTTTGGGAATGCGTAGTTTTATGAAATTGAGAAATCTAACAGAATAGGTTATATGATTATATAATTTGAATAAGCCGCAGGCGTCCAGATAAATGCGTCTGTTAAGTAGCGTTTCACAACGAAAGTGATCTGAGGTAAGAGTTTGTAACACACAAATTTTCATTAAAGAAGTTATGATTTGATATATGAAGAAGGGAGCGTAGAAAATCAGTTTGAACTTTCTGTAGACGCCGCTGTAACGTAACATTGAACGGAAACCAGATAGTCGAAGCATACTCCAAGGCAGGTCTTACTAGGGAGTTGAACAAGAAAATAGAAAACTGTGCTATTGAAACGTGTAGAGTTTCGAACAATGAAATAAGAGATCCTATAGGCTTTAGAGATAATGTGGTTTATATAGTCGTTGAAAGATAGGTTGTACTTTAAAATGACCCCTAGATCCTTTGTGGTAGTTTATCAAGAGCAGAACCATTAAGTGTGTATGAGAAGCTATGAAGAGAATGTTTCAATGAGTAAGTGACCGAGTGACACTTTTCATTAGTATACATTTTATTTTCGATACACCAAGAGCTAATAGAGTATAGATCTAGTTGCAAATCAAAGTGGTCAAGAGGGGTACGAATAATTTTGTCCACTTTGATGTCATCTGCGAATAAAAATAAAGAGGATGATTTTACTACATCTTGTATGTCATTAATAAACAGGAGAAATAATAATGGTTCTAAGATTGAACCCTGGGGCACTTCTGAGGAGGATAGGAAGCTTTTGGAGGTAGTGCCATTTATGACAACATAAATTGTTCGATCAGTAAAGTATGAGCATAACTATTTGACAAGCGAGATGCAAACCAAATTGTAAAAGTTTTTTTGTAATAAGGAGAAAATGGTCCACCATGTCTCAAAATCGATGTATATTAGGTCAACCTGACAGTTTTGGCCAATCCCGTCACCAATGAGGTGTATACAATCCATGAGATTTCGATTGAGTTGATCTACTGTTCATGAAGCCATACTGGTAGGGAGAAATATGAGGCGAGACAGGGGTTAATCTCTTTGATAGACTGCATATTCAAAAATTTTTGTTGGAAAACAGAGTATAGATATGGGGCGGTAATTTTTGATATTGTTTGAATCACCTTTGTTGATGATTGAGCATTGATGATCAAATTAACAACAATTACATATGACAATTAACAATGATAACAAGAAACAACAATGCGGGCAGTTGTTACATCATGATTGCACTGTATAGATATTAAAGTTAAATATTAAATAACTTACGAATAAATGGAAGACTAGTGAAACTAACGATTGAAACGTGCATTGTCATTGACAAGATGCCATTGGAGAAAGTTCCAGAGCTCTAAGTCAGGAAATGGGCTAAAAATTGATGACAAAATTTGTGCACAAACACAAACAATTGAGGTTCAATAAAACTGTATAAAAAGTTCATTTAAAATATGTCCAAAAATCCTTCGTTTTCAAGTTAATATTCGTTTGACTCATTGTATCCCAGCTGGCGTTGTTGCCGAGGAGACTTGTTTACATTGTCTTTCGTCTGTCTTCGTGTCATTGTGTATATTTACTACAGGAAGTGAGTTAACTGAAAGTGCTCTGTTCAAACATGGCAGGATAATCATTTTGTAAGCAGGCAGACATGATTTTTTTGTATGGCCACGTGAATGGTAATGTTCAAGATGGTTTCTACCATGACAGATGGATAGGTAGAGGACCAGTTCCGTGGCCTGCATGCTCCCCCTACCTCAATCCTTTGGATAATCTGTGGGGACACATTAAACAATTGTTCTATGCAGCAGATCACCCAGATGCAGAAACTCTTCATCGACGTGTCTTGGAAGTCTGTGAGACCAATCAAAACTGTCAAGGAGTATTTGAAAGGGTACGACGGTCTATGATTCAACGAGTGCATGCATGTTTAGAAGCAAGAGGAGGACATTTCGTCCATGATTCACCTATTGAGTTTTTGTGTGGATGAGCTCTACTCACCCGAGTTGTAAACTTTCATTAATAACTCGAAAACGAAGGATTTTTGGACATGTTTATATGAACTTTTTTTCTTGTTTTTGTGTAAGGAACCTGTCCCGAAAGTTTGTAAAAGTATTTTTGAAACTCCCTGTAATTCAACCGATGAAGATGCTCATTTGAATATATTTTAAATAACACTTAGCTGCAGCCACTGATGTCCTAAGATAGCTTTTGATTGTAGATGGAAATGTCCCACTATGATTCTCAACTCTTCAGTTTTTCTTTTTTTTTTTTTTTTGTTATAAGAATTTTCGATATTTTTTTAATTATATTTTAGCATTTTTGATTGTTGATGAAATTAAAAGTAGCATTTTAACAATTTTATGTCTGTCTAATTAAAAAGATTCAACGAATTTGCTGTACCTGTTATTCGATCTTTTATAACAATGGTACTGTGTGCCCATACTACTTACTGAACCAACTTTTCCATTTCAGTCTTCGTTGTTTACAAAATTTCACTAATAAATTAAATACTTTTGTCTAATAAAAATAAATACCTTTTCTCTAAAATTTATTGCAAAATTATTCTGAAATTGATTTTATCAATCAGTCATGTGATTTCTGTTCAAAATAAAATTCGCTTATTTTCTACAGCAGTATGCCACTGTATTGCTGTTACAATTAAAACAGCCTCTCCCCGACTTGCGAGTTGAGTTATCAATATACCATTGGAACTTAAAAATATCTTGGGTCGAAAATAATAAATAAAAAAAAAAACAAAAACTAAGAAACGTGCTACAGGCATACAGGATGGATACAAAAATGAGCCCCCCCCCCTTTTATTTTCGTAACCAAAGCAGATATGTCAATTTTGATGAATCCAATGAATAGGAAGTTGTCGGTGACCTATCCCATTGTGTACTTTTTATCATCCCAACTGTGCAAATTAGGACACATTCAAATCCTATCTTAAAAACCGTAACAGATACACGAAAAATTCCAATTGAAGACTTGTTCAGCATGGAATTCCGAACAAAACCAAACAACAACAACAAAAAAATTTCCAAAGTCCGATGAACGGATTACCAACAATCATATGCTGAATTTATTAGTTGCCTCCTTATGCACTTCACAAAGTCATTTGAATGTACAACGTACCCAATTGTGTTATGTCATTGATCGTCACATCGAGTATATTTATGATTAACTTTGGAGTAAAATTATTTATGCATCGTGTCTGCTTGTAAATTACAAATAATTGGTATTGTTGATAATCCGTTCATCAGATTTTGGAAATTTATTTGTTTTGTTTGGAATTCCATGCTGAACAAGTCTTCAATTGGAATTTTTCGTGTATCTGTTATGGTTTTTAAGACAGGATTGGAATGTGTCCTAATTTGCATATTTAGGATGATGAAAAGTACAACATGGGATAGGTCACCCACAACTTCTATTCATTGGATTCAACAAAATTGACATATCTGCTTCGGTTACAAAAATAAAAGGGAGGGCTCATTTTTGTATCCACCCTGTATAATTAGATGAATAAGCTGATGGGTGTTTTGAAGCTATAATTCCTTTAAAAACGTAAAAGGTATTAATGCACAAAACACTTCACGAGATATACCTAAGAACATTATGATCATTGAGATGTGTGGTCGCAGTTATACCGATGTCAACGCATTGCTCATTTCGAGCTTTCTCGTATCTTATTTTTCTTTTTTCGGATTTCTTTTTCATTGTCTCACAACTTATCGCATCTTCGAAAAATTATAACTCGAATCGTCAGGTAAAGGCTGTAACTGAATTGTTGGGGGCTGTCTGAATATCTAAGTCAGATTCTAAATTGTTGATTTGGATGTCATTGACAAATTCAGTATGCAACTAAATGTCTGCAACAAAATGGAGTATAACTAAGATGTAATTTTTCCACAGTGATGGTTATAATTATATCGTATAATGTTTTTATGTCATTGACGGAAACTATGTGAAATGAGGGAGGGTGGTATTTGGTCTAATCTCCCACGCTGACCAGATGGGTTGGGAGATGCATTTTTGAGCTTCTGCCAGCTTTTGACGAATGCTACAAGGTGGCGGTCGTAGCATCCGGGACCGACGGCTTAACGTGCCCTCCGAAACAGGGGAGATATATATATATTTAAATTATATGACAGATTTTAGGTGGTTACCGGTATTTGCTGCTTACTATTAAAATTTGAGGCTTTCACCAATCAAACTTGATGTTTTGAACTGCTAGCTGCTATTTATTTGCATTGGCCGTGTTCGTAAACTGAGCCAAAATAAACTATGCTCACTAAGCTCGGGAGCGCTCTCGAAGAGCAAGATTTACGAACGTCCAGATCTTGAAGGCGCGAATTTACGAACGCATTTGGAGCGAGCGTCCTCTGAGTGCTCACTGAGCGCTCAATTTATGAACACTGCCGTTGCGAAAAATTTTGCACATGCAATACTAGAGGTGGGATTAAAATCCAGAACTAATCGGATAATTTTTCGACAAACTGTTGTACTGTAAGGTCTCTCTTTATTTCGTTTATAAGTACAGTACAGAGAACAACCACCTCGTAAATAAAAAATGATAGAAACTGACAAGGGTTTTTTTTTCATTCTTCAGACATGCATTTGATAAGGAAATAATGAACTGGCTTAAAAAATTCAATTGATATATATTGTATTTCTTAAAAAGAATGAAATTTGCAAACGAAATTAATTTTTTTTTTTTCATCAGTCAGCTGCAAGTCGACAAAAAAGCATTGACAAAGAGACATGGGGGTCTCTTTAGAGAAAGTAAAGGAATCATGATTGCCATACAAGATCTGGTTATTAACTGTAGCTACATTCAAAAACTCCATGCTAATCGTGTTGCTAAAAGCTGACATCACTTCCTGCATGAAGTGTCTCCCATGTTGTTCTTGTATGGAGCACAGGCTGTTTTCTCCCATGTTCGTGTTAGTTCTCTAGCATGACATTGACACGCATGCTCATTATGGCATTTCTCATCTTATGAAAAGCCATAATGGCGAAAAACGTTGCTTCGCTAAATATTTCATAGACTTATGAATTAATTGTGCCATCACGCCATGGATAATTAGTGTAGAAGAACCCTATTTATTCAAGAAAATCGGTTATTTTTGATGATCAGAGAAGACTTGGTCAGCATTAAAGTGCCTATCGCTAAAAGCTCCACTATCCCCATCTGGGGCTAAAAATTGTAGCCTGGCTCGCAATTAGGATTTGTCGATAAAACTTGAACATGATTCACCTTGAATGCATGTAAAATGATCAAGATCAAGAATTATAGTATAAATATGGTAAGAAAGTAATATTAAATTCGAGAATTAAAATCTAGCTAAAATTACTAATAAAACAACAGAAATTCATTTAATTCTTTCCAAATTTACGTCTTTTATTGCTCAACGCAGTACAGTAATTGAGTCCCGACAGAACGATTATCAAGTGCACATGCCCATGTCAACAATGCTTAAAAGATGAACAGAAAGTAAGGCGTGGATTCCACATGCGTAAAAACAACGGCAGAAACCACAATGTAGAAAATGTTCCGACACTAGTTCCTGTTTTCGTCTTGATTCACGTCTTGCGTTTTTGTTTTTTTTTATTTAGTTGATTGAGTCATAGCCTACAAAGATAAAAGAATTTTCTGTTGGGCAGAAAGAAGAGAGCAGGCAGTGATGCCGGAATATTTTCTGCCTTGTGGTTTCTGCCATTGTTTTTACACATGTGGAATTCACGCCTAACAGTGCATTCAGTCTTGAGGAATCGATTGTTACGATATGCCATTATCTTTGTATTCTTTTGGTCACTGTTTTAGCACATGAATTCGATTTGAAGCCACGAAAAAGCCTGAAAAGTTGATACAGCCGAGCTAAGACCTTGATCGTCATGTTTCTGAAAAACAGAATTTGAAAAAAAAGTTAATTGGTGAATGGCTGGCAGGATTATCTACAGACATGTACAGTCATCAAAGGGAAATAATCCACACTTGAATTTTACTCTAAGTTTTATCGTTTCAATATTAATTTATTTTTAATAATTTAATGTTACATTCAGAGTTAACATTATTAAGATTATTAAATTTAAATAATTATAATTAAAAAGCTATTAAAACAACACATTAGCATGAAATGTAATATTAAGCATTAAACTCGTGTGGATTATTTCCTTTGGTTGACTGTACAAGCATGTATTCTTATGAGTAGCTTTTTGCATGTAATAATAATAATATGAGAATGTTTTAGGTTATTATTTTTACATAAAATCTTTTAAGTTGCAATTTTAAATTCACCTGATTTCTTGCATTCATTCTAATTTCCTGTGCACTGTATTTATATTTCCTGAATGTATATCCTGCATTTTGATTTTTTGATAATATATTTATTTCGTTCTTCTTGTTTATTCAATTATCACCATGAAAGAATCGCAAATAGTTTCTTTTGTAACTATTTGAACAAAAATCAAAATAGAGAAATAGGGTCATATTGTATATTAGAATCAAAATATACGTACTTTTTTTTTTTATAATTCCAGTCTGTTATATTAAGTCCACGCATCAAAATTGTTTTGTACAAGTTTTCTTTGATATGCATATTGCAACATTGCTTTTGAAGCGTTATTCCAATTATAAATATTGCAAACTCTTCTGAAGAATCAATATATGATGTATGTTTATTTTAATTCTTAAGGTTGCCATAATTTTAGAATGTTTTCAATGAAAGAGAATTCTTCAGTCTTTGAACTTTATGCTGTTTGAACTTTATCTTTTTATGTTTTGTATCAGTTACTTTCAGTTTTTCTTTAATTCATTTGTTTATGTTCAGTTTTATGTTTTTAAGAATTTAATTTTTTATGTTTTTATGAATTTTATATATAAATGCACAAGCATGAAAATGTGGTTTTGTATGATAATCAATAATACAAACAGGGAAAATTTTATGAATGCATTAAAATTTATGACAACCAGATACATAAAATTTTAAATTTCATCTTTAATACAATGATTAAAAGGAAAAAGGAAAAAAAAAACTTGACAAAAGTTATCAGTTGATCAACAATTTTGTTTCTTTCAAGTATCAAATAAAGAGAACCGATAAAGTAAAAACAATAAGGAACTGCTTTTTTATCTTGGTTACAATTAAGAAAGGAAAAAGGAGAAACAAAATAATGTGCCATAGGTTTCAGTTTTAAGTTAATAGAAAGCAATGTCATCAAAATAATGACCATATCTGAAAGGGTCGTCCCATATTAGATGAAGGGAGGCTTTAGTTCTCATTTTATTGATTTTTGCGAACTTGCACTTATCCCATTGCCTTGTTGCTGTGGTAACGTCTTGATAGGATGATGCCTTGTGTTTTGCATTTCCAAACTCGAATGCATCCTACCGATTGCTTCTTATTTCCGAGAGCAATCTAAATGTAACATCTTCGGAAATTTGCAATGACATTAGAGTGTGCCATGTGTTGCCAGTGAGCATCTTTGCATACCTCATTTTTGCACCGTTGTCGGATGAAAATCCTTTCTGGTTCTAGGGAGGGTGTTAACATTTGCTCGCTGTAGCTGGTCAATTGATAGAGCAGCATAGAAAATGTTTGAAGGGGAGAAGAAAGACCAAGCAAAGAAATTACAAAAAAAAGAGGAAATAATTAAAGATTGCAAACTTAACAGCTAAGGTAATCAGTATATTGATTTATTATGTGTAAAATGTTCAGTTTGGAATGCTCTGCTTAATTGAAGAAATTTAACGAATGATGTACTGCATTGGATTTTTAAAGCTTTTCTCCCTTTCCCCGTTTATCTTCTGCTATAGTCAATTCTTTTTATTTTATTATTATTATTGCAAGAATTTTATATAGTATTGCATTTCAGGAATATAGCAAGGTTTTTAATTAGCATGATGATTTTTTTTTTCAATCTATTTGAAATCTTTCCCTTCAAAGGAAGGTTTTTTTTTTGTTTTTTTTTTATTTTTGTTTCCACAGATATTTATTTACTGTGGAAAAATTCATAATTTTTGATATACAAATGATGCTGCTTTTTTTTTTTTTTTTTTTTTTTTTTTTTTTTTTTTTTAATAACAGTTATATGAATAATATTTGTATTTATAACATTAAAATTCAGGTAGCTAAAATAATTACATCAAATTTCATCTATGTATGTTTTAATTTCTTTTAGGAATTGAAAATTTAATTCAATTGACAAATGTTGATCTTCACCACAAGTGCTTCTCCAAACTAAACTATGAAGAAAAAAACCAATTAGAGTTCTCAGTAAACAATTTGAAGGAAATTTTAATTTTGCAGCAGTGGTTAGAAGATAGTAACTTTAAAAAATTTCAAAACCAGTAAGTCATTGCTTTTAGTCATTATAAAAACAACCCTACTCTCTGAATTTGCTAATACGATAACTCTTTTCATATTTTTCCTGAAAAAAATATTAAATAAAAATTACAATTTTTTTTTTTTTTAATAATTAATGAGACATTTGAGTATACTGCATTTGAAAGAAACAAAATCTGCAAATATTTTCCCCTTTGGAACATTATTTAACCTTTGAACATCATTTTTGTTTTCTTATCATAAATATAAAGTTCAAATGAATTTTTATTTTTATTTTTTTAATATTCAATAAAGAGGGATTTTATTTAAAAGAAAAAAAAACAAACTTAGTATTACATTATATGAGGAAATTTGAATGTTCATATATGTACCCCTGATAATACTGCATTCATTGCAGTATGAAAAGATTCCAGGCAAAAGCACAGATGTGAAGTGAAAAGGCAGACTGTCTTCTTCTTCTTCTTTGAGTTTTGTGATTGTTAAATTGTATTCATTGTATTCAATGATTGTTAAATTCAATGGATTTTTGGAGAAATTTTATTATCAACCATTAAAACTTGTTTCAAATAAAAAATTTTATTTTTGAATAAAAATTTGAATATGTATAATTATACGATAATATATAGGAACACAGGGTGGCCGTGAATCATTTAGTGCATTTTAATGACAAATCTTAAATGAATTTTTTTTTATTCATTTTTTTTCTTTCTATATATGCATTAGAAAATGCTTGCAAATGCACTGCCATTTGCAGCTTGTACTGTATTCATTCGATAAACAGTTTCTCACCATTTCTTCTCAGCATTTTGGGTATTATTGTATCAATGAATTCAATGATTCATTGTTAATTTTGTAATTTATTATAAAAAAAAAAATATTTCTTAGGAGTGATGATAATAAAGTTGGATAAGATCTTTGGTTCATCATTAGAATGTGTTCAATAATACTGATCACCCTGCATTGTTTTTAAGTCTACAACAAATTTTGAGTCTATCCATGACTGATACACTTCATCGGCTTTGTTGATAGCGATCTCCATAAACAGAAAACAGTTACTGCGAGATGATGCAATAAATACATTATATATATATGCTTTCCCACAAAAAGCAGATTTATAATTTTTCAATTGAAAAATGGAAGGAAAAATTCTGCGACCTGGATTCTTGTGAGTTCATCATTTATTTAGCAGATTTATATTAAAAAAGTGTCTGGATGGGAAGGGCAAAGGGATCATTTTCATTTATATTGTAATATTTTTTTTATTTTATTATTGTTATTAACTATCTATTGTTTTGATAATCTTCTATTTTGAATTTGCCATTGTTGCAACATGTGAAACTTGAGAAGATATAATGATTAATTTAAAGTCTATTAGCAATTTTGCTCAACAGTTGTTCATCAACTAGTTTGTCTGTGATTATCAGATGTTGGATATTTATAAATATACAGGGTGTACATAAACTCTGGTAACACTTCCAAAATGTTTTTATTGAAAAGCTTTGAAGCATACTACATGCCAGAAATTTGAAATTTTATGCAGAATACATTTAGGTTTTTTTTCACGCTACAAATACATTAAAAATAGTCTGTGGTAGCCTCGTGTGAAGCGACAAACATATCCCCATTCACCAGTCTGTCATTTTCTAATGCGAACAGTTTCATAATGAAATTTTGAGGCATAGAGTTGTATTATCGTGTGGACATTTGTCTCACACAGTGTTTGTAGGGCTTTTAGTTTGGGGTGGCGGGCGGGCGGGCCTAAATGTATTTTGTACAAAATTTTGTATTGCTGCTAGTGATATGTTTCAAAGCGTTCCATAAAAACATTTTGAAAGTGGTTTTGGTCTTTATGTACATCCTGTATTATGCAATGAGAAGAATACACACTAGTCTTTGAAATATTGCTAACAACAACAAAAATTACAATTACAGTAGTGACAATAAGATAATATTATTAGTCCTTGATGTAATTTAACAGTAGATAGCAGAACATTTAAACTGTGCAGACAAATTGGTAATTTTTTTTAAATTGCATAATTATGGTAACTTTATTTTTATATTTTTAGATTTAGAAAATTTTTTTTCCTTCGATAATAAGTTGTAATTGTAATCAGATTCTTTACTTTTTAAAAATATTCTTTCCCGTGATATTTTTTTTTTTTTAAAATTAAAAATGAAATTATAAGCTACATAACAAACTGTGATACTTTCTTGTAGTCTGTTTATTGCTTAGTTCTTTTATACTGATTTGCAAAGAAAATTTTAAAGAATTCTCAATTTCTATTATAGATTTGTACATGTCTTATTAAAATTATAAATAAATGTTTCATTTTAAACATTTCTTTAATCAGTTAAGCAGCTTAATCTATAAGATAGCTATTTTTAAAGTGCAAATAACAATCTATTAATGCATCATGGTTGACTGCAATTATCTGTTGTTTTTAAAGATGAATTCATATTTAAATTAATCCAATCATAGATGCCCTCTCCTAAATCGAGTAAATTTGTATGCAAATACTTGTATATTGATAAAAAAAATAACATCTAAACTGAGAAACTTTGGAATATTGGTTTTGGCTTTTGTGTTGCAAAGATGGTATTTGGTGCACTTTTGTCATATAATTTTCTCATGTGTATTTGATTTGCCTCCCCCCCCCCCCCCACATTCCTCCCATCAAAAATTCTGACTATGCCCATGAATATGATCCTTTTGAAGAAATAAAGGGTTCTTGAATTTAAGACACATCTAAAAATTTTTAAATAAATAAATAAATAAATAAATAAATAAATAAATAAATAAATAAATGTACATGACATGTTATTATGAAAAGCCACATGATGGCACTGGCACTAACTAAATAATTGTCTGATATTAAAATGACAGAAATTCTGATCATATACTAATAATTTATCATACTTATTATCTATTTTTATTTGGTTTTAATAAGCATAGCTGACATTATAATCTGATTAGATTTGGTAGATTTTACATTCTTACATTTAAGCTGCAGTGAGCTTCATCCTGGATATTGTATTAAAGGCTGATTTATTTTTGTTTCCAAAGAAACATATTATTTCCCCTTAGAACAGTGCTTTTAACTCTTTTATATAAACAAGCTCCATGATTATTTCCTTGTCATTTTTAATAAATTTATTACCCGTATTCTGAAAGTTTTAAATACTGTATGAAAATCATCCTTGAAACAGTCATACAATTGAAAAATAAAGACATGGATGTTTCAGCTATGGCAATTCTGTTTCAAGAAGACTGGATACATTTATTCATGTTTGTGAAATATTTCAAAATTAATAGCATTTACTGGTTACTCCATCGTATAGACACAGTCCAATTCTTTACTTTTTTTTTTTTTTTTTTTGCAAGATAATAAGCAAAGTTTTTTATGTATGGTAGTTTTTGCTAGTAGTGATTTTTCTAGGCGTTTTTAGCCTGGCGCTGCGCTCGGCCATTTTTCGTTGTGCCCGGCATTTTTTAAAACAGTACTAGTAATAGGTACTAATCTGTACAGACAAATTTCTTTATTTAAACGCCTCCCTTCTCCAGAGCCGTGCACAACGATCACGTGTTTCCTGTCGTTTGCAGCCACATGGTTAATACTTCTGGTACAGAGCATTGAAAAGCTCTGTTACCCTATGGTTCCGTGTCACTGTAACGAGATCCAACAGAAGAAGAAATCACTCTGTTTCCTGTTTGCTATTACACTTCAAAGCATTACAAAATTTTATTCGATCTACTAATTATCGGATCATTATCGATGTCGCAAAATCAACGGGTGAAGAAGAGGACCAAGGACTTGGCTGCTGCTGCAAGCAGCTGCAAAAGTATAAAAACTTTGTGGAAAAGGTAGGTTTAATTTGACAAATCTCTTTTGTTTAAGATTTATCCTTAACATTTACCCTTTTATTATTCTGTTAGTCTATCTTTTGTCCTTTTATTGCTGTCGTTTGCATCTTGTCAAATATTATATGCGACTGAGCAATTTTTATTTGTTTGATCTTCTAAACCAACCACGATCGGACTCTGCCATTACTAAAACCTGAGATCAATGCACGTGAATTTCCCCTTCTGAAACGTTGCTTTTCATAAGAAAACAATGTGTCTACCCCGAAACAAATGAAAAGCAACGTTTCTTGTAAATGTTTGTAAATGGTTTAGGGGAGAAAATTAGATTTTTAAAATTTCACTTATCAGTATATTAAGATGGCATAACAAAAGGGTAAACGTAATAAAATAAAAATTATGCAAGCTCTTAACACTAATTCCAGTGCATGTTTTAAGAAAGAATAATGAACAACTTATTTTAATTCCTTTTTTATCAGATATGCAGAAGAGAATACAGCAGAAGAAAAGGACACTCCAGAAAACAGTTTGGCTGTGGCCTTAGCAGAAGGTTCAAGAAGTGTAGCAGTAACCACCATATCAAATGCTTTAAGTTCCGAGCCTCAGTAATCCAGAGCCACAACAAAGGAACTGGTCTACTACTGTTCATTTCTCAAGAGCTTCAAAGCATAAAGTAGGCTTTCAGAAAATTTGGGGAAAAGGGCGCCCATGGCTGAAAACTGAAGGTGTGTCCTTACAAGATGGTTCCAAAGGGATGGGAATGTTCTGTGAAATCTGCAGGGAGACTGGAGCCATTGGTGGCAATGATAGCAAGGTCTGGAGCCAAGTGTGTTGTTATTTCCCTACGGATTTACAGAATTTTAGAGCACCAAAGGTCTAAAATGTATGCAGAGGCTCTAAAGGCTAAAACACATCAAAATTCCCTTGATTCTGAGGAATCATATGTGCCTTCGAAAGATGTTGCTGCTATTATTTTGCAAATGAAATCAGTGCACTTCCTAATAACACATAACATTCCATTATCCACTGTATTTGAACCCTTTATTCATTTCCTTGCAACAGGTGGTAACTGCCCCAATCCAGAACCTTTAATGGTTTCAGGGAATGCAAAATATACTAACACAACGAGTTAGAGTGAACTTGTATCTGCATTGTTTATGGTTTGCAAGGAACAGCTGAGGCAAGACATCCTTCAGAGTCCAGCTGTGGCTTTACTACTTGATGAGACAGCAGACATTTCGGTGCGTAAGCATTTGGCTCTTGCTGTAACATATGTCAAAGAAGGTGAAGCGATATCAACATTTTTGGAGGATATTGAAATACCAAATGGTTCTTCAGACACAATTATTGAAACAGTGCTTAATGTATGCAGGTGCCTTGATATACTTCTGGGGATCTTCAGTGCAGTTGGCACAGATGGCTGCAATGTATTGATGGGGCGTGTTAACGGTGTAGTGGCCCAGTTAAAGAGGATTATTCCCAATCTTATTGGAATGCATTGCATGAACCACAAACTTGCACTTGCCTCCAAGGATTCTTTCCAAGGTATCTGCTTATTGCAGAATTTAGAAGTTGTTCAGGGTATTTACACATACTATCATTACAGCAGTACAAAAAGTGCATCTTTAAAGACTACACAGACTATTTCAAAGGAATTGGGTCTTGTGGATAATATCCTGACCCTGAAATGTGACTCAAATACGAGATGGTTGTCCCAAGAAAGTGAAGCATTGTATCTCTGCCGGGCTTATAATACAGTCTGCATTAACTTGGAAAATGCTGTTGTAGGAGAGAGTGCAGCCAGTAGTTCAGGCCCTACTCCTGATGGCCTGTTGAAGAGTTTGAAAAAATTTAAAACATACATGGCCCTCTGTTGGATGTGCGACACATTAGCAGAGTTATCACTCACCAGGTTTCTAGAAAGAGATAACATAGTTATTTCCGATCTACAGGCAAAGTTAGAACTTTTTTATGCAAAGCTAAGAAAGCTTCAAAATTCGACAGGTTTTTATGGCAGAAAGGTCAAAAAGGTTGCAATGAAAATGGGAATCCAATCTAGTGATGAAGAAAAGGTGGTTCAGGAGGCCTTTGAAAAGTGCATTAGCAAATTGAGTCTGTTAAGAAACTGTTTCAAGACAATGGTGGTCTTTTTGCGCTTTCGTCTTTGAATTTTTCACACTCTGGATCATCCTTTTCAATTAATACAGAAGAAAGTATAGAGTGTTTAAGTACTTTTTTCAAGATTGATGAGAGAATCCTTCGTAATGAGTGGGAGATGTTGAAGGACCTTATTCACGATAAGCAGAAGGAAGCGAACCTTTCGTTTATGTATAACTTCATCACTGGGATGAGAAAAACCCGGATGTTCAGAATTTTTCAAACATTAAATTTCTTCTGGGTGTTGCCTTAATATTACCGTTATCTACTGCAAACGTAGAGAGAATATTCTCTCAAGTGAAGGGAATAGTAACTGTCAAAAGAAATTGTCTGGGTGTTTAGAAAGTGAGTGACTTTTTGACTATTAAATTTTGTAAGAGTATAGACTTTAATGAAGCTGCAAAAGTTTTTTTGAAAATGAAAGCAAGGAGACTGTCACAGTTATGAAAACTTATCATGTAATAAATGTTGAATTTCTGTTCTTTCATATGTTCTTTGTATTTTTATCCAGGTTCTGTATTAAATTTCAAGCATTACCTGGCAAGATCTACTTCCGGTATTTGGCAAGTCTCGCTGTTGGGACTACTTCCGGTATTTTGGGAGGTTCCATTTTTAGGGCTACTTCCGGTGTTTCCACTGGAGCACCCGGTTATACATATTTTCTAAAAAAAAAAAAAAAAAAAAAAAAATCACTAGCTAGAAGAAGTTTTTGATAGAATTATTTATTTTTGTAGATTTTATTCCAGAATATAAACAATTGAGGCTGCCATGAAATCAAAATGGCATTGGTTTAGCTTTGATATCTTTCATTTCTGTTCAATACCTAATAAATATAGGTGTTGTTAAATTTCATGACCAAAATGATACGGGTGATGGAATATGTGATTCTAAGCAATAAAGTACTTATGAACATGGGTCAGAATTTGAACTATAGCTGAGATGTGAACAGAAATAAAAATGCTGTCACTAAGATCAACAAGTTAATAATTCACTGTAGATAATGAAGTTTGAAGAAATAATAAGGTACATAAAACTGTGTATACTGTTAAAATTTGAACTAATTCCAACAAGTAGTTTGAGTTATGCAATCAACATCGTAACGCATGTGATTACTAACTACCACGTGTTACGATGTTGACTACATAACTTGGAAACTACTTGTTGGAATTCGTTCAAATTTTAACAGTATACACAATTTTATGTACCCTATTATTCTCCCAAATTTCATCATCCTAGATGTTGTAGAAAGTAACTTATTAACTTGTTGATCTTAGTGGCGGCATTTTTATTTCTGTTCATATCTCGGTTATCAGTCAAATTCGGACCCATGTTCATATGAACTTTTTTTTGTTTAGAATCACATATTCCATCACTTCTATTATTTTGGTTATGAATATTTAACAATACCCTGTATAAGTAAAATAGTGGCAAGTTCAAATTAGACATATTTATAAACTTTATTCAATTACAGTGGTTATGAAAATAAGAATCTTGAAATTTTTACATATTTATTTTTTATTAAATTTTAAACAGTGTAACACATGAGGCCTGTCCGAAACGTATCTGGATTGAGACTACACACAAAAAAAAGTAGAACTCGCTGCACCCATCCCCTATCCGGATCGCGTGATGACATTTCTGCTAATTATGTACATGTAATGAAATTTTCAGCTGTTAAGAGTGCCGCATGCAATTGTTGTAACACGCTAAAGCAGAATGTTTTTCTTTTCTCATCGCGTGGTGAAAATGACAGAAAACATTGAGCAACAACATTGCATCAAATTTTGTTTTAAAATCGGTAAAACTGCAACAGTGTTTTATGAATTGCTAAAACAAGCATTTCTGAAGATCAAGAAAGCGCTCAAAGGATGGAGATTTGAGGATTTGGACGTGGGGAGGTGTGTCCATTTCTCATGACTGCATAGATGATGGCCACCAGTTTTTTTATTCATTTTTAATTTTACAACTAAGATCTGTTCTTCTTTAATACAGTGTGTCTTAAAAAAAACTTCGGCATATCACACTCAGTTTTTGCAACTTGTTCATTCACTCCAACAAGATTATTTCTAATGCACTTATTCATGCTTGGAATACTATAGTATATAAAGTTTGGTGAAAAGAAATGCAAAAATCAGAAAGCACTTGATCCTGAAGAACACATTAATTATGATGTGCAATCTTAAATCTGTTGCAGGATCCTTATAGGCATCCCTTTTTGATCTTAGTTGTAAGCTCTTGGAGAATTTCTTCTACTTACAGTTTTGTTAGTTTACACGTGATCTTGCTTGTTCTACGTTGTGTTTTGGTTGCTTCTCGGTTTCTGAACAGTTTTTGTTCTTTTTGTATTGATCATTTATTGGATTGAGGAATAAGTCATTGCTGTATTTATCAAACTTGAAAACTAATTTTTTTCTTTTAAACCAAAAACAACAAGCAATTTAATGTATTCAGTAATGTATTCTCAATTGACACAGATTTTCATGGAGAAGTTGATTCAATTGATCTTCATTCAAGCTCAACAGTACATCCTGAACATTCCACGTTCTTAAATGTGAAAACCACCATTGAGTCGTTCTTTTGGGCCCGAGTGTCTTCTCTGTTAATAGCATAATTCTTACGAGCAGCGTTGGCATTCTTCCTGTTATGATTGAAAGCGAATAGCAACAAGTGTTGAAAATGATCATTTTTTTCCAATTTGATGTTCCATTTTCAGGGCCACACATCTAGTTTTACACAGGCTTTCATGGTGAGGATGGCAGACGAAACTAGAATTTGTACCCTTTCTGTAAAATTTGTGATCGTCATGGACCTTTGTGCCTTTTAAGCTCTTTCAGAAAAGAAAAATAAATCGGCCCTAAAATCCAAAAATATTTTTTGGTGGCTATTTTCAAATTTAAAAAAAAACAACAAAATGAAACCTCAATGATTTACAGTCGAACCTCGATACCTTGAAAAAATTTTTATTCCCCTACATTTTCACTATTAATTTAAGTTTCCCTCATTATCTCGAAGCAGTTTCTCTAAAAACATTTGTCTAATTTTGACTTCATGTGGCTTGCATTTAAATACATTAAAGTTATGTATTTTTTTTTCGTAAAGAGAAATTTTTTGTATAAAAACGAAAAAAAAATTGATAATTTCATTAAAATTAGGCAATTCTCTTGCATTACGAAAAAATTTCAGGAAAAAATATTTTTGATCTCATTGGCAAGTCTCGGTTAGTCCAGGATGATTGAGCATGCACAGTTTGTGCATTTCTAATGCTAGTGGCTCCATTTGTACATGGCATAACTTTATACGTGTGCAGTTTTATCTCCGTATTCTCATAGTACCCTTAATAACCTAAAAATCTTGATTTAAAAGTACCCTCCATATCTCGAAACCTCTTTATCTTGAATTTTTTTCTGTTCCTGCGAAATTTGAGATATCAAGGTTCAACTGTATTCATCAACCCAGTAGAATCTATCCTAAAACTGATTTTTGCTATTTTGTTTCTCAGATGTCATTTCTGTTTTAATAGATTGAATAAAATAAGTAAATTTGGAAAATTTCTGTCTTATACTTAAAGCTCCACACAATAATAAAAAATTTTTAAATTATGTAAAAATGGTTGCAAACTAAAAGTGTAATAATGCTTGAATGATGTTAATTAATTGCCTAATGAAATTGCATCTCTTATTTAAACCATAAATTGAAGCACTTTAAGAATGGCTTTATGCCAAAATGCATTAGTATGATTCAGCAATTCTATTTAATGCTGTATAATTCTTAAAATTATTTATTATGCCTTGATTTTTCTATTTAGCATATACAAGCATTAAGTTTTGTTTTCCTTCCATAGATTCTTAAAATACTATTCTTCACTTGAAGATCTTGCTCAAAGCAGTGATAGCAATGTTTACAGTATTATTGGTGATAACTTTCTTGAATGGGAAAGGGCAAAAGAAGACTTAAATAAAAACGATGAGGACTTTATTAAACTGAAATCAAAATTATGGCATCAAGTTTTGCATTCCAATTCACAAGCAACATGGAATCTAGGCAAGTAAAAAAAAATTTTTTGATTTTCTTAGGTAAATTCATTTATGCAGAAATATTTGCTTTACCCTAGGATGAAATTAATAGACACTAAATATTATAAACAGCCATGTTAAGGAGAAACTACAAGGATGGATCAAACATAAATGAGACTTTCTCTCTTTTGCGTGCTTAATTTTGAATGGAACTGGCGAGTACGTCTAGAAGAGATGAGTGGGGATGTCAGAAGTTGAAAGAAGTTCTGCAGTCAATTCACTATCTCTGAGCAAGAAGTTCACCCTTCGACTGCACAACACATTGTAAATAAATTGCTCACTTGTGAAGGCATTAAAAATTGGTGGAAATTTTAAGGAGATTGACAGCACAATTCAGGGATCGAACATGTTAAGGGCTTGTGTGCCTGGCATAAGGAGTTCAAGAAAGGCCTTGAACAGCTATGATCGCTATCCATGGACAAGCAATACGGAGCAGAATGTTTTTGCCATTCGTGAGCTTCTTGAAGGTTCCTGAAATTTCATCACAAGGTTACTGCGACTTATTGAGTGGGATTAAGCTAGCAGTGTTAACACACCCAATTGCCGTTTGTAAAGTCCGGAAAACCCACATACCGGGATTTTCCGTTAAGAAGCCCATGGGCTTGTATTTGGTTTTAGCATTTTAAGATTCTCATGTTGGCCCCAGGTTGGAAACAGGTTTGTTTTGACATAATATTTATTTGACTAAGGAAAAGTTATTTTATTTAAACATTGCAAGAATAGAACAATTTGAAATTAAAAAAAATTCTTATTATCTAAAAATTGTGGCAAAGAGTTGCTTTCTCTGACAAGTCGCGGTGTCTGGTGAAGAGAGTGGACGGACGATGGAGAATTCGCCGGGAAGCATCTGAGAACAGACATCCCGACACCATCGTTGGCAGACGACAGGCTGGTGGGAGAGGTGTGAAAAATTCACAAATATTTTTAAATATTGAAACCATGGAACAGTATGAAGTTAAAAAAATATTCTTATCTTAAAAATTAGGTACCGTACAAATGTTTTTAAATATTGCATCAACAGAACAGTATGTCTATTATCTTAAACATTATCGAACAGATATATAAGACAAATAATAATTGCAACATGAAAATTATTTATATTAGTACCCTAGGAACCAAAATGGTAATTTTCATTCAAAATCTGTTGTATCCAAGAAATCCGAATTACTGGTAGAACTATTGTTTTCATCTTCACCCAATTCCAATAATTCTTCATCACTCCCTTCGCTAGCATCACTAGCATCCATATCAACAGTTTCAGTTTCAAGTCCATGCTTGTTTTCAAGAATATTTCGCAATTTTTGATTTAATATATTGTTCGCTACTTCTTGTCCATTTGCAGCAATACCGCAACATTCAAATGCTTTATGAATTGATTTTGACTAGATTGTATTACAGGCAGAAATAACCATTTCAATAATTTTTTGGTAAGATGGTCTTTTTCTATATCCTTTAGGAGTAAATTCAGGAGTTTCTTCTCTTAAAACTGTATCCATCCATGTCTTCAGTAGATTTGTATCCATTGATCCGCTTTTGTTTACAGCAACAACTGCTTTACCATTGGGGATTGTTACTTTGGGAATCTTCTTTAAGCCAAGAAAAATAATCATAGGTAGGAGCATGTGTCCATCCAATGATATTGTCAAACAGACAGTGTATCGATTTTTTTCTGAACCCTGTATCTGCACCATCAACATTTTTGCTCCCAACAAAATGAAGAGTGCAATCTCTTGCCATATCAAAGTAACATGGAGTCTCATCCATATTAAAAATGCGATCATTTGTCATTCCTGCTGTAGCATTATATACTTTAATTAGATATTGCTTTACTTGTTCTTGCGTTTCCTTTGGTTCATGATGAATTATTTGACGTGATTTGATCCGATGTCTCCTGGTCCATCCAAATAAGAACTTGTTTCTTACTTTAAAAGCAGGTGGTATTTTAAGGCCAAATTCTGGTGAGAAAATATAATTTCATAATGTTATAGGTAACCGAACGGTGGTTTTCTCGTTCCTTTTTGAAAAATTTAAACAGTTTTCTCTCAATTTCGGGATAAAACGCTTTTCTTCCTCTGCCCGCAAGACGTTTGCATTTGTTTGTTCACCAGCGTCAATAATTCTGCTTCTTGTTGCAACCAAAGGCGAAGATTTTTTCTGTCACTGCCTGTTTGTTGTGATATCGTGATTTTGACTTTCCCCTGCCTTCAACCATGTCACAAACTGTAATTTTTCCTGGATTGTATATGATTTTCGTTGATTAGACTTTTTAGCTTCCATTTTTAGGGTTAAACGTTCTGACAAGGAATACAGATGAGTGCACGCAGTACATATTAATTGGAAAGACATCTACCGGCAAAGCCGATAAATATTATTTGTCCCCAAATAAAGGCCCATGGGCTTCTATTTGGAAAGAAAATCCAAATACAGGCCCATCTGGGTCTGTATTTGGGTGGGCCTTTTAACGGAAAATCCTGGTATATTTGGTGAACAACCCCTACATCAGTAAAAAATTAGTCTGCTTGGCTTCACTGCTGATTTTATAATCTGTCCATTTTTATCAAGGAAGTCACAGTCCCATCTTATCATTGCAAAAGATGTGACCTACTGATTTACAACATTATTCTTCTGCATGACATTGCACATTCCTCATAGAGCAGCTCTTTCTCACAAAATTGGTAGGAATGAGATGGAGAGTATTGGATCATCCTGATCTATTGCCCCTGCTATTTTTCTCTTTGGGCCACTCAAAAAAGCATTAGGAGGCGAATGATTTGATAATGACTGAGTGGAGGGTTTTGTCCGCAATTGGCTGCTGATGCAACAGTCTTCGTTTTATAATGATTGCATCAAAAATACCAATACGTTGGGCAAAATACATTTTCCAAAATGTAAGAAAAATGATGTGCTTATTCCTTAACAGTAAATAAAAAAATTAAAAAAAATTTTATTTATATTTAATCCATCCTCTTACTAGATATAGCATTTGTGGGAGCAATTCTATGAAAATCATTTTGAAGTCTTGAAAATTGTGTTTTTCTAAACTGTTTTAATAATACTGAGTTGAAAATCAGTTTTATTTATTTATTTATTTATTTTTTTTGTGGTAACATCATATGCCATGGAAACTTGGGTGGAGTACAATTTTTGCATGAAATATTGCTCTCCGTGGAGAGTTCCCAACGTAATTTCATTGCAAATTGCAGCTGTTGATGTTTCCAGAGACTGTTTTAAATAAATTAACACAAACTTATTTTGGAGAGAGAGAGAGATCTATTAGTGATAGAAAGAAATTAAATTTGTACTGAAAATAACCTGAATAATTAAAGCTTTGAATTTCATCCTTTTATTAAATAAACTATTTGGACTTTGCTCATTATAACTTGCTCTGTATTATTAAGAAACCTTTAGTTTTGTTCTTTGTTTTTTGTTTTTTAATCTGGCAATCATATGGTTGTTTATTTGCAGGGAGTATGATAGTTTTTTCATTATTTGTTGCCACACTGGTGGCTGTTGTCAGTATGACACATCCAGTTTTCAATACTGATCCGCACGGAACAAAACACAGCTTATTTGAATATGTGACAGGAAAATATTTAGTTCCACAAAATTGCAAGGTGTTCTTTGATTGGGAGGAACCACAAATTGTAGGAGACACCATGAGTTTCACTGTTAAAGTAATAATTTTTCTTTCTTTTATTTAATCAATTATTTAAGGTAAAATCCTGTTACAACGTACTCCAAGGGAAGTGGAATTTTTGTATATTATTCTGAAACTGGGAGGGAGAGGCTTGTGAACAATGCATATACACTGTACAGTATGTACACAGAAAAACATAAGAATAAATGAAGTGTAGCTTTTTATTTTATTTGATACAAATTCAGGAAATATGTAGTATTACAGTTGATTAATTAAAAAAAAAAAAAAAAAAAAAAAAAAAATCTGTAATGACCTGCTTTCTTTCCATAACTTAAAGTTGAGATGGGCATTACCTCTGGTTCTAAATGCCCATTTTCATCATCTTCCTGGTCACTTTCAATTTCATTTTGTTTTTGTCCCATGTTAATACACATACATTATGAGAAATATACATGTACTAAAATTAAAATAAACAAATACAAGGTGGAATGATCTTGCCGTATTGATGATGGGCAATCATTCGTCAAGTGAAGCCTTCCTGTCTTGTTGCAGTATGGGTCCCGACTGAGATGCATGCCGAGATTTCCGGTTTTATATATGGTACACAGACCAACTGATGAAATGTGAACTTGGCTTAATTAGCCCATTGGCTTAAGTGATGACGTATCGTTTCATTTTGATGCATTGCCATTTGCCACTTTTGCATAGGCTGTTTAAGGTATTGACCAATCGGCGCAAGACATTCGAATGATATACGTTGTAATAAAGGGATAATTTAATGAAGGGAATGTAAAATTAGTTTGTTAATCTGAAATGTACGTTAATTCGAATACGTTAAACTGAAACTAGCATTAAAACGCCAAGATTTCGACCAGGGATTTTAAATTTGTATGTTAGTTTGAAATGTACGTTAAAGTGAGGTACATCGTAATGGGATTTTGCTGTAATTAAATTGCTCTTTAAAGAAAGGTGGTTTACAAATGCCCTCTATCAAGAACACTGTATAAATGGGCACTGTTTAAAAAATTTTGATATTATAGTTATTATAGTAATAATGATTTAAAAGCTATGTGTTGTATATCCCTCATAATAGCTTTCTTTTTTATACTTAAAATTTTTTATACAGTAATATTGTGATTGAATATACCATAAATGTTATGCTTATTTGAAAATCATTTTGAAACTTCACCTTTTTTTTATATAACTGTTGCATAAAGCATTTTATTTATGCTGAAAAAAATAGCTACATGTTCTTGAGCATATCCTCTGTGTTATTATATTACCTTATCATCTATGAAGAGTAAGTAGAAATAAATAACTCTTTCGCCACAACAATGAGAAATAAGAAAAATATAAATACAACCGTGTACTACTATTTTTCTTATTTCTCATTGTTGTGGTGAAAGAGTTATTTATTTCTACTTACATTACAATTATCCACATAAGTTTTAATGTTTACTTAATGAAGATGCATGTTTGGCTTTCAACAGACATTTGAAGAAAGTTGGCATACAAGATCACACATTCAGTTGAACTAATTTGCTTCCACCTTGGAATGATAGTAAGATGCCACACGTGAACAAGCATTTGTCACAAAATTTCAAGCACTTGTCAACTGTTAGTGATGTCATTGTCCCTTTTCTAATATTTCCTCTTGAGGGGTTGGCTTCAGGAAGGGCATCTGGCTATAAAAAACCATTGCCAAATCAAAAATAACAAATGACTCCCATACAATCGAAGTCGAACATCGATATGTCGAACCACGTTATCTCGTAAACCTTGATATCTCGAATTTTGACCTCGCATGCCAGGAAAAAGCATAGCATTTACATATGAGATCTGTTCGGAAAATATCTGGGTTGAGACTACAAAAAAAAAAAAAAATATGGTTTGAACTCGTATTCCAACATCTTTGGCAATCTCTCTCTCTCACAGTGAGATGACGATTTGATCACACGAGTTGACGAACCTCTTCAATTGTGGCGTCATTCCTTGACGTTGAAGGCTGACCAGCCCGTGGGTCACTTTGTCCCGATTCTCTATCCTCATTAAAGCACTTGAGCCATTCGAAAACTTGTGTTCGGCTCATATATCCTTGCAGAATGCTTGTTTTAGCAATTCATAATAGTTCGTTGTCGATTTTAAAACAAAATTTGATGCATTAGAAAAGTAAAACAACAATTGCACGCAGCATTCTTAACATCTACATTTTCATTACGTCATTAGCAGAAATGTCGTCATACAATCTGGACAGGAAAAAGGTACAGTGAGTTCTACTTTTTTTTTGTAGCCTCAATCCGGATAATTTTCGGACAGGCCTCTTACATTAGAGATTTTTTCATTATGAGAATTTTTGTACAAAGTCAAAAAAATTTGATGTCACTTCTGTTAAAATTAGACGATTCTCGTGCGTTACGAATAAAAATCACGAAACCTTCTTGGCAAGTTTTGTTGCTTGAGTATGCGCAGTTGTGCGTTTTGGAACTTATATATGGCATAACTCTATACATGAACCTTTTTATTCTGGATTGTTCTCTATACTCGCACAGTACATTTATTAACCTAAAAAAATCTTGATTTAAAAGAAATCCTCCATATCTCGAAAGCTTTTTATCTCTAATTTTTTTCTGCTCCTGTGAAATTTGAGATATCGAGATTCGACTGTATATGTATGGGAAAAGCTAAGGATGGAGAAGTCCTATGTGATAAAAAAAGGAAAGGGACTTTGTTTGCTAAAATGACGTAGTAAACCACTGAATTTGACAGAACAGGATTAAAAAAGCAGTTGTGTGCAAATTAAATTTTGCAAAATTAGTGACTCCCCTTGTAGGTGCAAATCTGTAATTAACATGGACATTTATGTAAGATGTTTTATGCTAAGTTTGTTGCTGCCAGAAGTTGCATTATGATTATTAATCATTACTATACTTCTAATAATGTACATACATGCTAGATTAGGTTTTCATTATTAGTACAAGTCATGTGTTAATAAAAATGTATTCAGTTTTCATTATTCATGTATATTCTTAAGTATCTCTCTCAATACAACTATTAGAGATAGTTTTGTTGTTTTTTTTTAAAAGAAAAAAATTTATATTACAGTTTTATCAGCGAAATGGTCGGCCATATCCCATTTGTAACAAAGACAATCTTCTAATAGAAATAACTCAAGGCAGCTATAAGGTTGCAACCTCTTTGGAAATTGGTGGAACAGATCCAAATATGGCAAATTCAGCCAAAGCCAAATTTACTGTTCGAAAATCAGGGGAATATCGAATAAGCATAATGATCAGCAATAATCACATCAAGGGAAGTCCATTCATCAAGAAATTTTTATCTGGTAATTTTTCACTTTTAGATAAATTCAATTTTTATTAGCTTTTAATTAAATGGTAATTCTTGTAGAGTTTAGTGTGTAGACAAACATTCCATTTATTATTTTTTTTATTTATAATATTTTTAGGTCCACCCGATCCTACTAAAACTGGGTTCATGCATCATTGTTCAACTATAGTCTGCACACATGGCTTACCACATACTCTTCTTCTTGAACCAAGAGATGAATATGGAAACTTGTGTACTTTCAGTAATTGTAATGAAGCAGTAGCAGGTTATAAAGTAGTAATTAATCAGGTAACTTATCCTTTGTGATCAATATATGAAGGCAAATCAATAAGTATCTGCACATGTTGTGTGGGTTGGAGTTATTGCTTTATGGATGCCCATGCTAACAGAGGGTACCTTTTGTCTCTGGTTGTGGAAAGTTTCAGCATCATCACGTATGTTTTTGCTCTCACGCAATAAAATGGCATGCTATTTTCCATTTGCACCAACGATGAATAGTGTACCGTGATATGGTTTTTGTCTGAAAGTGTACCAGGAGCAGAAATCCATCGAAGGCTTTTCAGCACGAAATGGGGGCAGTGCTTTACCATGGCAGAAAAAAAAATTCAAACATGCTTTTATTGAAATATATTATAAAAATTGTCTGCCGATATTTTTTTAACTTGCTCTTGCAGTTTATATGCTAGTTATAAGAATTGGCCACTTAATGAAATCATTTTGCTAGGACTAAAACACAAAAGATCAAACTACTCACTATTTTCTACACTTTTAAGAATCGAGGCATTATCATGTTTTTAACTGTTTGTGGAATAAAGAAAATAGTAACTGAAAAAACAAAAACAAAAAAAAACTGAAGTGATTTTTATGGTCCCTGGAGGATTATCTACTTAGCTATAATAATCACTTAGTTGTTTACATGACCAGAGACTTCCATTTTTTTTATCCAGTTTCTAAAATTGATAAAAACATATTTTTATATTCCTTATACATTTTTAAAGTTTTAAAGTAGTAATTGTTTTCTGACATGAATTTTTGTAATTATTATAAATTGTAGATAAAAAATAGGATCCAAGGTTCAGATATACACTGAGTGGCCAAAAAAATTAGAGAATCCCCTTATTTGAAAGTAAACCAGCCCAAAAGGTGACGTAGCGTGACATAACACAGAGCTGCTTATCATAACGTGTAGTTATCACTGAAGTTAATGTTAAAAAGGGTAAGACGAAAAATTTAATTGAGCTTGAAAGAGGGATGATTGTAGATGCAAGAGAATAGCTGTTGCCAACATCTCTGAAATGACGATCCTTTTAGGATTTTCTTGCCCAGCAATATCTCTGATGTTAAGAGAGTGGAAGTTGAGAAAAAAACTTCAAGCAATAAGGACTATTCTTGTAGAAAAAGACTGGTGAATGAGAGAGGTGAAAGGCGAGTAGCATGCATAGCAGTGATGGCTTCAGAAACAAAAGGCAGCATGGCGCATTTGAAGGTAATGGGGCACTGAATGTCTGAAAGGGGCACTGAATGCAGCTAAATTCTTGCTTTAAAGTTAATAAAAGTACATGGGCATTTCAGTGACCTACGTTTATATTTTTAAGGCATAATGCTAACTTCGGAATCTCTATGCAATTAGGTTAAGGCTTTCTAATTTCTTCTAGGATAATCTCTTCCTTACTTTGGGATGCCACGAAAAGACATCTCGAGGTGCAGTCCTCAACAGTTTTTAAAGTATATTTTTCAACAATTTATGCACTATTTTTGCAGGATAAAATTGCGGATAATGATTGCATTAAGATTTTGAAACTTTATGCAGTTGATCTGTATTATCCCTCAACATTTTATTAATGCTAATTTAAAAATGAAAGCTTGTTGAGGAATACTTTGACCACAGGAAACCACCACACAGGAATATAAAAGGCTGGACTTGTCAGCGCGCAGGATAAAAAAGCACAGGGAGTAACACGATAAACAGCTCGTCACGGCTACCAACTAAACTGATGCAGTTAGTTAATATTTTAAATGAATGTACGTAGCAGTTTAATTAAAATGTTTAGGCTTTAAATCACTCATGCCACAATGATAAGCTCCAATGAATACTTAAGCTGCACATTGTTGGCATTTATTGGTTTCAGTTTCTTGCGTTTGTGCATAGCCGAGGGGCAGTGTGGGTGGCTGAAGGGCAGCTTGGCGGAGCAAGGGGCAGCATGGCGCTGCGTCACGCTGATTTTTGCCTAGCGGGATCACTGCATAGTCCGTAGCAACAGAAGGGCAACAACGCGAAAAATTACAGCTGAATTCAATGCAGGTGCATCGCAAAGCATATCCCAAGGCACAACAAGACTGACTTTGCAAAGGATGGGCTTCAGCAGCAGGAGACCATCAAGAGTGCCTTAGGTATCACAAAACAATACGAAAAGGCACCTGTTATGGGCCCAAGAACAACGTAATTGGTAACTTGAAGTTGAAAAAAGTAGCCTGGTCCTATGAATCTCATTTCCTGCTCCATCATGCAGATGACAGGATCAGATTATGGGGCAAACAGCACGAGTTCATGGCCACCTCCTGTCAAATGACAGTGTGGGGAATGTTTTTCTAGAGTACACTGGGTCCCTTGATATCTGTGGACGCAACTCTGAACAGCACAGCTTAGCTCAACATCACACGGACTCGTCTATAGCTATGATGTTCCCTTCTGGAGATGATCACTTTCAGCAGGACAATGTGTTAAAGTGTCTTATTTAGTGTGTAAACTGTCCTACATCAGTTAAAATATATACATCAATACTATGGTTTGTGCTGCCATCTGGTGGTTTTCTTTTTCTCTGTTGTTTGTTTTGTTTGAGTGCTCTGTTATTAATACGATGTAGTTCTCTGTGTAAAAAAGACTGCATGTACACGATGGTCATTGTTCTTAGTAAAAATATGTTTTGTATATAATTTTCATTGTCTTCTCTGCTGACTACAACTAACCATCACAAAATTAGTTTGAGGAACATCAATCTGAGTTTAATCTGCCTCCATCCCCTGAGCATTTGTGGCAGCTCAGTCCCCTGACTTCAGTTCTGTTGAGCATTTGTGGGATGGAGTCGAAAGATTACTTCAAAACTTGGAAATGCCATCATCTAATCTGACCCAACTTAGAGCTGCCATTATGTCAGCATGGGCCAGCCTGGGGAGTCAGGAGCCAAGCCAAAACTGCGTTGGAGTCAATTTCGCGCTCTAGCAGACCGCTTTCGACTGGGCCCATACTGTATAAATTTTTTTTAGAAACTGAAATACATTTACGTATTGGTCTGCTGTTCATTATTTGGTTTTATGAAAGGTTAAAAGTAAATTTGCCATTTTTCTTTCTTTTTTTTTTTTTTCAAGTTTTATTTTCTTTTTCTCTAGGCTGATATTGAAAGTGCAAACTGTGATGTCAGACTTTATTATGATCTCAACACTCATAGATTAACATTAGAACTGTGCTTTGAAGAAGAAGGTTGTTATACAGCATTCATAACTTATTATGATGTGATGTTGAAAAATGGAGACTTCAATATTATTGTGCTCAATGGTATGTATATATGGATTATGCATAATTATCCATATAATGTAAAATAACAAGTTAGTTAAAATATGTAAATAATTTTCTTTTAGCTTTTAGTCTTCTGTTTATTTAAATTTTAAATTACCGTACTTCTTGTTTGCCACAGAATGGCATGAACCAATGGGTTTTTAATATTAAAAAAAAATGAGAGGGAGGGGATTAAAATTAAAAAATTATAAGCTATTGGCATTCATTATTGTAGTCTTCTCACAAAAAAAAAGTTAGAGGTTTCCAAAGGTAGTTACCAAACGTTGCACGCAATTAGGGAACATCAAAACAAACGATTTTTACCATAGCATGGGGGTCGGAACCGTACCATTGTCTGGCTATGGTGGAGAGAAGTGATCATGCACTTGGCAAAAAGATGTGCATTAAAAATCCTGATAAAAGGGATAGTTACACAGCATTAATTGTGTATCTCTCCATTATCAAGTTTATAGTGAAACTCCATCTATCCTTTCCATAACTCTTAAATTCAATTCTTAAAAATTTTTAATGGTTCCAACATGATGGGTGCCTGCACTCTTCATCTGTGACCATCTTAATGGCGCACATGGTAATCGTTGGATGGGTAGAAGAGAACCAGTTGGATTGCCTCCCAGGTTACCTGATCTTACTCCCCTTGACTTATTCTTGTGGAGACACATGAAAACACTTGTCTACTTGGAGAGCTGGTTGCCCGCATTGCAGTCACCAGCTAAGAAGTCTTTGGCAACATACGGGGGTCAATGCTGCGACGATACAATGCATGTATTGAAATGGCTGGTGGACATTTTTGTAAGCATTGTTTTCACTTGTCAATAAACTAGTGTAATTGATATTATGTTGTTTTTTCATTTGCACGTACATCATTTCTCTCCCTCATAGCTGGACAATTGTAGGGTTCTGATCCTCCATGCTATGGTAAAAACTATTTGTTTTGGTGTCCCCAAACTGTATATAATGTTTGGTAACTTTTAGAAACTCCCAGTATATTTGAGGACGAACGTTAAAGTCTGTCTTAAAAACTGAAGAAAATTGAAATTCCTACACCCCAAAAATATTTAACCTGAAAAATGGTAATAATAAAAATTTTTTTTGTTAAAAGCGAAAATACAAACTAATTTTACAGAGTAAAAACTTTGCAAAAACTTCATTTAACCATAGCTATAAAGGAAATTGTTAAATCGGCTTTAGTAACAATGCTACCATCATAAAACTCCTATAAAAGTGCTAGGAAGACAGCGCTTTGAATTAAGCTTTCAATTTTCTTTTTTTAAGTTTTTGAATTTTTCAAATGTTTGCGGACTTAGCCAAAATTTCTGTGGAATGACTTAAAACATCAGGCCTGCCCTCCAAAAACACATTTTTTTAAAACGGTAGTTAGTTTGCAATTCTTGTTGAGATCTCTCTGCATGCATCCACTCTCCCCAACAAAATTTATTGGAAAATCAAACTGGTGTCTCAAAATGTTCTAATATTCTATGCAAACAAGTCTCCACTGAGATGTAGGAAAATTGAAATTAGGAAAAAAAATATTTAGGAGGAAATCCACTAAATTGTATCCAAAATTCCGCATTTGTCCCCTATACTAGCAGAAGAATCCACGCAAATTGATAGTTTCAGGGTATCTCTTACAAGGGCAGAGTATATAAACAGACAAACAGAATTTGGATTTTAGTAATATGGGATATAGGGTTCTCCCCAGGCCCTTTTTAACAGGTGCACTGCCCGGCTGATTTTGGCATCTGCCCGGCTGAAGAATATACGAAAAACTGCACAACACTGCATAATAGTTTATTTGTTTTTAATTTTTGTTCGCCCGGTTATTTTAGCTTACCGCCCACCTGATAAAATTTTCTGGGGAGAACACTGGGATATGACTCTTTACTAATTTTCATTAACTTTCTTTGTGAGTTTAAAATACTGTACCATTTTCCTTTTCCAATAAATACTTATATTATTTAACTTTTTTTTTAAGCAAACGAATCAAATATTGTACAGAAAAACGTAGCAAAGAAAAATCACAATGTGTGGTATGAAGCAAAGCTTATTTCTATGAATGGAGAACTTTATACAAAACCAAAGAAAATTTATTGTTACATTTCGCCAAAGGTATTTCAAATTACTTTCTCTTTATACAATTTATATTCTTCTTTATAAGAATAAAATATTTTTTAAAAAAAGTTAATAATAGTAAACTAACATTTCTTTAAAAAATTATGATGCAGCAGACTCTTTTCCACAATTATTTCTTGTAATGCTGATTCCCTATAATAGTGCATAAATGAATTTTCTTATTCAACTCAACTAAATAAGCAGAAAACTTGCAACAGCCGACAAAATGGCTTGGATGTTCTGAAACTGGAATCCACCGATTATCACAAAACACCATCATTGTAGCCAAGTTTTGTTGTCAAGTGGCAAGCAAAAATTATGAAGGCTTGCAAAGCTTTTTGAGAGCACCTGCTCTCATCTTCAGACAATATAAAAATAATTCCATGAGAATTGACAAAATTTTGAAGTTATTTCTTAATTGAGAAATTTTTGAAGAATAAGCTTAAAATAGTTCTTCAGTTCATAGTATTAACATGATAACCGGTGGATTCCAGTTCCAGAAGGTCTAAGCCATTTCGTCAACTGTTGCAAGTTTTCTGCTTATTTAGTTGTGCTGAATAAGAAAATTCATTACTACATTAACTCGTAATAACACAACGTGTCATGTTAATTCTTATAATAGTTTATTTTAATATCTTATTATGGTGATTCAAATAGGTATAAATTAAGTGTTGGAAAACATGGTTGATTGAATCCTGTGTAAATTCCTGTGTCTTCCATGTTACACTTATCAAATTAAATAAATTAGTTTCTAAATTCCTAGAATTTGTTTACATTTGTGTGCTTTTAAAATAAGAATTGGTATTTATTGAAAATTTAAGAAGAGGGTCTATTGTATACTAGTATTAAATTTTAAGAATTCATATTCTCAATTTGAATTGAATTCAATTTTTAGCAATTGACCATTAAAGAAATTTTTTTGAAGTTCTTTCCAAAACGTCTACTTACCTTTCGCCTTTGCCCGTCAACTAAGGTAAAATTGTTAATTTTAAGAAAGATTCAATTTTTTTCCCTAAATTATTTCCTATTTCTTTTTCTATAAACTGTTAAAATAATTAAAAAAAAAATTTTTTTTCCAGTTTCATTTTTCACCTAATGTTAATCAGTATGAGGAACCAGCCTTCATTATTGATGACGGATGCCAACCCAAAGTAGAGCTTATGACTCCAGAGAGAAATGTTATTGCTGCTACATTTACTCAGTTTTTGCTCAAAAATATTGGTAAGAGTCACTGTTTCGTCTTATGAAAGAAAAATAAAATTGAAAGTGACATTATAATAGCTGTTTGAGGAGTATAGATGTATTTTAGCTATTGAATAATGGAAGTAATGACCTCGACAGTCTGCTTGCAAACGAGATGCAAAAGCAGTTGGCAAACGACAGTCTTGGCAACAAGATTAGAATGGAAAACTTCAGAGCATTTGCACTGCACAATAGTTCTGCATCTGAGCCCTTATTCAGATACTCACTTGTTGTATATATGTTTCTGTTATGCATTACTCTGTATGTCATCAATTAACGAAAAAATAATGAATGCAATTTGAACATGATAATGCTACTTTATTGTGACAGAGTAAATCTCCAATGAATGGGTTATCAAATCTGTTGTATATCATTGTTTCAGTGCAATGTTCACGCCTGTTGCTATTGGTGATAGGCAGTGCTGGATTTATACATAAGCAGACTAAGCACGTGCTTAGGACTCTGTTAGACTAAGCAAGTGAGTAGGGGGCCCTGAATCCTAAAAAAAAACAACAAGATTTATACTAAGGAACGTGTGCAGTGCTTAGGGCCCCTAAAGGTACTAATCTGGCCCTGGTGATAGGAAATAGGTTAAATGGAACAAACATGTAACAGGCAATTACATCGCCGTCTTTAATACTTTTACGAGGTGCATTCAAGTTCTAAGGCCTCCGATTTTTTTTCTCCGGATTGGAAAGAGATAGAAACATGCGCATTGTTTTAAAATGAGGCCGCGTTCATTGTCAATACATCCCAGAGATGGCAGCACCGTATGGCAGATGGAATTTTACCGCCAGCGGCGAGAATGAGAACTGTTTTAGATACTTAAAATGGCGACGTTTTCCTTACTTGAACAGCGTGCAATCATTCGTTTTCTGAATTTGCGTGGTGTGAAACCAATTGAAATTCATCGACAGTTGAAGGAGACATGTGGTGATGGAGTTATGGATGTGTCGAAAGTGCGTTCTTGGGTGCGACAGTTTAATGAAGGCAGAACATCGTGTGACAACAAACCGAAACAACCTCGGGCTCGCACAAGCCGGTCTGACGACATGATCGAGAAAGTGGAGAGCATTGTTTTGGGGGATCGCCGAATGACTGTTGAACAGATCGCCTCCAGAGTTGGCATTTGTGTGGGTTCTGTGCACACAATCCTGCATGACGACCTGAAAATGCGAAAAGTGTCATCCAGGTGGGTGCCACGAATGCTGACGGACGACCACAAGGCTGCCCGTGTGGCATGTTGCCAAGCAATGTTGATGAGCAACGACAGCATGAATGGGACTTTCTTTTCGTCGGTTGTGACAATGGATGAGACGTGGATACCATTTTTCAATCCAGAAACAAAGCGCCAGTCAGCTCAATGGAAGCACACAGATTCACCGCCACCAAAAAAATTTCGGGTAACTGCCAGTGCTGAAAAAATGATGGTGTCCATGTTCTGGGACAGCGAGGGCGTAATCCTTACCCATTGCGTTCCAAAGGGCACCACGGTAACAGGTGCATCCTACGAAAATGTTTTGAAGAACAAATTCCTTCCTGCACTGCAACAAAAACATCCGGGAAGGGCTGCGCGTGTGCTGTTTCACCAAGACAACGCACCCGCACATCGAGCTAATGTTACGCAACAGTTTCTTCGTGATAACAACTTTCAAGTGATTCCTCATGCTCCCTACTCACCTGATCTGGCTCCTAGTGACTTTTGGCTTTTTCCAACAATGAAAGACACTCTCCGTGGCCGCACATTCACCAGCCGTGCTGCTATTGCCTCAGCGATTTTCCAGTGGTCAAAACAGACTCCTAAAGAAGCCTTCGCCGCTGCCATGGAATCATGGCGTCAGCGTTGTGAAAAATGTGTACGTCTGCAGGGCGATTACGTCGAGAAGTAACGCCAGTTTCATCGATTTCGGGTGAGTAGTTAATTAGAAAAAAAATCGGAGGCCTTAGAACTTGAATGCACCTCGTACTGTATCTTTAGCTTCTTAGGACCATCTCGTAGTAATATAAAAACACAGCATCAGTGAATTAGTGAATGATAAAAATAACACAAGTTATGGATGCAATGACTGAATGGATAACAACTGAAATGCAGGTTGGCATGTGCTATATTCATGGCCTTACCCAGGGGGTGTAGCCCGAAATTGGTCACCATGCCAACTAAATCTGTTACATAGGGGGATCCCGATCTGGGGGGGGCCCCCCCCCCCCAAAAAAAAAATTCTGGGTACGGCCTTGGCTGTATTGAATTTTTGGTAGATGCCAATTCAAAATTGCATGTTTCATTGTTTCCTTCATAAATTTTCTTTTTAATATAAAGATTTTTAAATATTATTTTTAACTTCAACAAGATTAATATAAACAAAAATAAGAGTAGATTATAAAACTGACGACATATCATCGTAAAACTGTTTAAATATAGGAAATTTGAAACTCAAGTAATTGAGCCATTATCAACAATTATAAAAACCTTCTATCCCCTAAATATAAAAATACTATATTCAATATTTGCATTTAAAATGAAAACCATCCCATTATTTAAAAACCCTTGAGCAGCACTTTAAAATATATACAAACATATATATTTAAAATACAAGGTGATTATAATTAAAGTCCCTTTGTAAAAATGCTATAAAAAAACAACCATGAGTCCGAATGACTTCAAATTTGGACTGAGCATTCTTGAAGAAGGGGCATTTGATATGG